>JAAALK010000290.1:0-110688 GCA_019279435.1 Zizania palustris | reverse complement strand
AAATTGTAATCTAACTGCGAGTAGTCACACAACCCGCCCTTGACCGTGTGGGCTCGGCTTTTCGAAAAGATTAAATTACTCTGATCAGAGATGTACCACTGTACCCACAAGGCACGCACTCATCACCTACACCGAAGTGTAACGAGATGACCCATCACACGGGAACTCGTGCCAAAACCTTCCATATAGTCCTCCCCGACTCAATAGCACCCTCTTATGGGTTTCATATGGTGTCCCGACGCATCGGAGCCCCACCATACCCCCCCTTGAGCCTCGTCGGTACAAGTCGCCCGCAGGCTAGCCCCTTGCCCCCTCCTCTATGGTGCATCAAGCCGGAGTATTCCATACTTCCAGTTAGGACTTACCCATTAGACTTGTGGTTGGTACGGAAGTGCTTTGCAACAGATCCCGCAGACCGGTCCTTATAGTGCCCCGGGTGCGACAAACCAGTGCCCGAGCTTGCACCCGGAACCCACCATACTTATAACCTAGCCAACTCCAACAGAGTCCAGAGACGAGAATAACAGGGAAATTCATATACAGAAATCCAGCTATCTACGACTCGTTCTTTTTAACCTATAGCAGTTGTGCCGGTACATTGGGCACTAGCTAATATTTGTATAGTAAAGTGACAAGGAGTTGAGGCTCAATAAGCATGGCTTGGGTTTGCACACAAGGACGGGGATCTAATAAATATAAGTGTAAGGCTTGAATATTCAACTAATGCAATATTAACCTATGGGTTATAGCGATAATTATTGAAACATGGGCTCAATTATGATCAACTGTTTCCACAGAGATGGTCGATGACTTGCCTTGCTCAGCAAATGGGGATGGAGGAACCTCGGGGTAGAACTCCTGCTCCTCGACGAACTCGTAGTCTTCTCGATACGGAAAATAAACAATACATTCAATAAACAGATAAAATTCACCAAATATTAAACATACATATTTGTAGGTTTGATTATGTGAAGTAATATTTTTAATATTTCAAGGTTTTGTTCAAAACAGTAAAGTTTAATATTTTAGAATTTCCCCTATTTTATTTTCTGAATTTTTAATTTCAACCCTAAGGGATTTTTATTCATTTATTTATTAATAATATTTTAAGTAACAGAAACATACTGTTTTTATTGTATTAATGTGTAGAGAATAATATTCTGGTTCTAACAAAATTTGAATGGTGAAATTTGGAGTTAAAATGAGCAAGATATGAATTTTTGAAGTTTAAACAATTTTCTGGAATTTTATTTAAACTAAATTCAGTCTCTGGTCCACGGTGAACCAGGTTCACCGTGAACCCGTGACTGTGCGCGTGGACCGGCCGATCCAGAGCCGTCGGATCTGGATCTGGCGGTCGGACGCGAGGCGGGAGGCGTAAGTGAGATTGAACGGCCACGATTAAATCGCGCGAAGCGGTATGACGTGGACGCTCGAGATCAGACCAGGGGTTTAAGTCATGATCGACGGCCGAGATTAAATGATACCGGTTTGACCGGATCTGAGGGCTCAGATTAGATCTCCGCAGGATCTAATCTGGACCGTTCGCTCGGAATCGTGCGGCTTGGATGGATTCCGGCACGGCACGTGGTGACGAGGGTAGTTTACCCTTCGTCTCCGGCGACGGTGGCCTCTGGTGCGGCTGCGACGGCGGCGGCGAGGGCCTAGGAGCCTAGCTATGGCCGAAAATGGAACGAGGAGGGGATGGCGGTCACGACCGTACCTTTGGCGGCGAAGATGGGGGTCCGGAAGTGACCGGCGGCGTGGGTAGACGGTGAGGTCTTCTCGGGTGGTTGACGGCGACGGCGATCCGGTGGTCCTCTCGATCAACGGAGTCGTGGCCGAGGATGAGCGGTCGACGTCGGTCTTGTTGGTGGCGGTGGCTAAGGCAGGGGAGGCCGGAGTCGACGGCGAGGGCTCGCCGGAGGTGGAGCAGAGGGGAGGAGCCTAAAATCGAGAGGGAGCGCGTGGGAGTGCTTTAGCTCGGGTTTAGGCGGTGTGGCAGAGGGCGGTGGCCGAAGGGGATTATTTATAGGGGCTCGCCGGCGTATGGAGGGAAGGGAACCGAGGGTTTCCAAGAACTCCGGCGAGGGTTTCCTAACTCTCGGCCGAGCTTCCATACACGGTAAAACGCGTCGGGTCTACATGGAAGGAGATCACCGGCGATTGGGGAGGGTGATCCGAGGCGAATCCAGACGAATGCGGGCGGCCGGCGGCGAAAAAGGAAGGAGATCGCCGGCGGGGAAGAAAGGGGATCCCCTTCCAACGAGGAAGACGATCCTGACAGGTGGCCCCCACCTGTCAGCGGGCGAATCAGGAAAGGAAAGGCCTGGCAGGCGGGGCCGGGCGGACAGTGGGCGCAAGGGGGCTGACGAGTGGGTCCAGGCGGGGCGCGGGCGGGAGGAGAGAGAGGAGGGCGGCGCCGACAGGCGGGACCCACGGGTCAGTGAGAGACGGCTGGGCTGGGCTGGGTTGAGAGCACTTTGGAGGTTGCGGCCCATTAAGCATTTTAATTCTTTTCTGATTTAAAATAATTCCAGTAATTCATTTATTTGATTAAGGGTTGAATCACTGTTGATAAAAATTTGTAAAAATTTCTAAAATTATAACTTGGCCTCTAGTTCATCTCATAAAATTTTCAAGTCCAGATTTTGAATATTTCCCTCTGTTTGGCTTTATTTGGATTCTTTTGTGATTTTCCTTTAATAATAATTCCAGAAATAATTATAAATAATGTTTTCTTTTATTTTATTCCTTTTAATTTTTGGGGTGTTACACTAGGCCGGTCAGACCGGTGGGCTATGGGCGGTCCGACCGACCATGTACTGGCGGTCAGACCGGCCCCATTACCTCGGTCAGACCGGCCTCCCAATGCCTGCCCCTCTTTTGCACATCATTGCTCATTGATGATTTTGCCCTCTAACAAATTCATAGATTGTCTCAAATCATATTTTTGTTTATCTGGGTTAAATCTTTGATTCAGTCATGCCTCGCGCCGGCCGTTCTCAAGGAATTGAGCGTCGCTCAAAGTTTGTCGAGGACCGTGGCCAATCATCCCGGCACTTTCAAGATGACAGTGACGAGGACTTTGCCTATGAGGATGACAGCTCTGAGAATGAAGAAGAATTGGCACCTCAACCTCCAGCAGCTAGTGAAGATCCTTTTGCATCCTTGGAATTCAAGGTAGATGTCAGGAATCAAGAGAACTTTGCTCGTCTGCGCCACCACAATCAATTTCTCAGACCAAGAGATACATCAGATCAGCGGTTTCATACAAAGTTTCAGAAAGAGGTTTTCAACATTGCGTATGAGAATCGTTCTTTGGCTCCTCATAAGTGGATTTCTTGGAGGGATCTAAGTGGAGAGGTTGCAGCTCTCAGAAACATATTTGGAACTGTTGGTATAAACAAAATAGTGAGTCTAAAGCAAGATTTCAATTGGGACATTATCCGTCAGTTTTATGCCACAGTTTTCATACCTGCCACTTGTGATTCTCTTACATGGATGACTGGAGATATCTTTTGCATTGCTACAAAGCAAGAAATTCAGAGTGCTTGGGACATAAGATTCTCTTCTGGCCTCAGACTGCATGATGAGTTCACTCACAATCCTTTGTCAGAAGAAGAGATGGCTCAATTCTACATCCCATCTGCTGCTCACAAGATTGGAGGGGTTACTGGAATGAAGACTCTTCATAGTGTGGCACATCGCATTCTGCGGCACTCCATTTTACCGCGTCTAGGCAACAATGATGCTATTCGAGGTGTTGCTTGGACTCTTTTAGATGCAGTGATGACTGGAAAGAGGTTTGATGTCATTCATTTGATGCTATATGAGATGGCACTCTCAAAAGGAAGCCTCACTCTTGGAGTCTACTATGCTCCATTTATCATGAGATTAATTTTGAGCAAAGTAGGAAATGTGAACGAGCGCCTTGATATCACTCACTCTCAGTACAGGCCTCGCTTCTCGGCCACTCCTTTGGCTCCAGCCGTCGATCCAGCTGATATGGGAGCAGGACAGGTTCATCCTCAGGACATTCCTAGCAGCTCTTTTGCTCCTCCTCAGAGCTCTGGATCTGGTGCTTATTTTGGTATGGATGCCACCCAGTTCTTTGATCCAGTTCTTCAACAAGTAACAGCTGGCTTTCTTCAGTTAAATTCAAGAATGGATCAAATGGCTCTAGGACAAGAAGCTATCACCTCCCATCTGCAAAGCCTTCAAGGGGGTCAAGAGCGTATCAACTCCAGGATTGACACTCTTTCTTCTCGAGTTGATCGGCTAGATTCATCTTCCTCAACAGGATACCCTCTTCAGTACCAGCGCCGTCGTCGTCGCCTTGATGATTCTCAGCCTCCTTCCAAGGATTAGTCTCTCTTTTTGGTTCTTGATGCCAAAAGGGGGAGAAGCAGTTTAAGCAGTTAGCAGTAGGGGAGAAGGCAGCAGAGGATTAAGGGCGTAGGTTGCAGTAGTAAGAAGGAAAGTTTAGGAAGGATCAATCTTTTTATATCGCTATCTATCTATGGTTGTTTGTATAATGAACCCTATTTGCTTTCCATATCGTACTCTACCTAATTTGAACTATTTGCTTTTATTATGAGAAACTCTCTTTGCTTCATTGAATATGTGAATTGTGTTTGGAATTATATCTCATATCTTGCTCCATTTACTTGTACCCCATCATTTATTCAGGGGGAGCTTTGCGCTTAATTGTGGATACTTCTACTTTAACATATTTCTTTATCTCTGAAGTGTTTGTCATCAATTACCAAAAAGGGGGAGATTGAAGATCTAGGCCCTATGTGAGTTTTGGTAATTAATGATAAACATGCGTTTGAGGACTAATATTTTTCTTAAGTGTGAAGGAAATGAGTAGGTCCCGCGCAAATGGAGCACAAGATGGAAACCCGAAGATCTGGACGTTTAAAGGCTACGGCAAAAGGTTTGAAGGAATCTAGAAATTGATCGAGGTGTTTGGAGCGATCAATTAGGCTAGGTTTAAATTTTGTTTTTGCCGTACTATAAAGAGGGGTTGCATCTTGGTTATGAGTTGATTTTCAAGTGCCCAATTTGCATTGCATATAGTATCTTTTGATCATGTGTGATTGTTGCAAAAGTTGCTATTTTGGCAAAATCCTTGAAAAATCATTGCAGCATTTTGTTGGAGCTGTCTGACCCTGGCGGTCTGACCGACCATGTGGGTCCGGTCAGACCGGCTGGAGTTGGACGGTCCGACCGGCCAGGGGGCCGGTCCGACCGGGTTGCGCAGGGCAGAAAAACTGCTGGTTTACAAAGCCGACGGGAGCACTATCGGTCCGACCGAGCCGATGGCCGGTCAGACCGGGTAGGGCCGGTCCGACCGGGCCAGCATGGCCGGTCAGACCGAGGCGTCCTGTCACATCAGTAAACGGCTAGTTTTCTAGCCGTTGCAGTTGAGGTCGGTCAGACCGGCCCAAGATGGGCGGTCAGACCGACATTGCGCAGAGAGCCACCTAACTTGTGTAACGGCTAGTTTTTGGGTGTGTGGCTATATAAACCCTTTCTACAGCTCCTTTGCTAGACTTTTGGCATTCATTTGAGCATACTTGAGCACAAGAGAGTCTCTCCCACCTTTGAGCACTAATTTGAGCACTAATTTGAGCACTAGTGAGGTTGGGAAGAAAAAGAGGTGATCAAGTGATTGAGTGAATTGCATTGCATTGGCATTTTGGCACTTGATCCTCTTCTCCTAGCTTTGATTGCAGCTTGTTACTCTTGGAGATTGCCATCTCCTAGACGGCTTGGAGAAGAAACCGGTGATCTCTCCTAGAAGGTTGTGGAGAAGACCCGGGAGGTTGTGAAGGTTGGAGCTCGCCTATCCGGAGTGGAGAAGAGCTACCACTAGTGATCGAGGCCCGAGAGTTGCACTTCCGGTGCCGGCTCATCTTCAAGCTAATTTCTCTTTGAGAAATCCGAGGCTTGGTGAAGAGAGCGGTCAAGTGAAACTCGCCTCAACGAGGACGTAGGAAATTGGCAAATTTCCGAACCTCGGGATAAAATTCGGTTGTCTCTTGTCCCTGTTATTTTGAGCAAGTTAAATTGTGCAATCTTACTTTTCTAAAGTAATCTACTTGCTATCTTAGGTTGCACTATTTGTTCTAGCTGTTTGCTACCATTGCCTTAGGTCCTTGCTCATTGTTTAGGTAAAATTGAATTAGTTTTAAAATACCGCCTATTCACCCCTCCTCTAGTCGGTACATCGATCCTACACCTTCCTACACTCACCTTCGTGTTTTCGGGTGTGCTTGCTATCCAAACACTTCTGCCACTGCTCCTCATAAGCTTGCGCCCCGCTCGACCCTGTGTGTGTTTCTCGGCTACTCCCCCGATCATAAGGGGTACCGTTGTTTTGACCTCTCCTCTCGTCGTGTTCTTATCTCACGACATGTCATCTTCGCTGAGTCCGTCTTTCCTTTCTCCGTTGACTCCACACCCACCACCAGCCTTGAGTTGGACTCCCTGTTTTATACTGACCCGGTGGTTCAGCCACCTTTGTCTTCTGTAGGTACATCACCGGCTGTTCCGGTGGCTCTCCCGCCATCTGACGAGCCGTGTGTGGCAGCGAAGCTACCCGTCGTGCCGCCCGCGGCCCTCGTGCCCCCGCATGTGCCACGTGCAGCCACTCCCCACCAGCCGGCGTTGCCCTCCGCGCCATGCGCGGCCCCGACGTCCTCGTCCGTGCAGCACGCGGCCCCTTCCCTGTCACCTCCTGCGCCCGGGGTTGGCCCGTTGTTGCCGTCGGCGCCGTGTTCCGCCCCGGACACGGCCCCGTCCGTGCCCCGTGTCCCCGCGACACCTGCCACACCACGCGCGACCCCGACATCTTCTTCCCGCTACGCCAACCCTGTTCGAGTCTACCAGCGCTGCCCGACGGGTGTTGCACCGGCCCGCTCTCGCGCCAAGCCGTCGGTGTACCACCCACCCATCCTCCACCGCGATCCCCACCACACTCACCCGATGGTGACTCGGCGGGCTGCGGGGGTCCTCCGTCCAGTTGACCGCCTGGTCCTCTCTGCCACTACGGAACCACCAGTCTCTCCCATACCCTCCACTGTTCGTGGCGCCCTAGCGGATCCACACTAGCGCCACGCGATGGAGGATGAATATGCGGCCCTTCTGGCCAATCAGACCTGGGACCTGGTGCCTCGCCCCTCTGGCTGCAATGTGGTCACCGACAAGTGGATCTGGACACACAAACGCAAGGCAGATGGTTCGCTGGATCGCTACAAGGCTCGCTGGGTCCTTCGGGGTTTCACCCAGCGCCCTGGAGTTGACTATGATGAGACCTTCAGCCTAGTGGTGAAGCCTGCTACTGTCCGGACCGTCCTCTCCCTGGCTCTCTCGAGGTCCTGGCCAGTTCACCAACTCGATGTGAAGAATGCCTTCCTCCATGGCACCCTGACGGAGACTGTGTACTGCAGCCAGCCTGCAGGCTTTGTGGATCCCGCTCACCCTGAGCGTGTTTGCCGGCTCAACAAGTCTCTGTATGGTCTGAAGCAGGCTCCTCGGGCTTGGTACAGTCGGTTCGCCTCCTTCCTGGTGTCTGTGGGGTTCAGCGAAGCCAAGAGTGACAATTCTCTATTTGTCCTCCACCACGGTGCTGACTCGGCCTACTTGCTGCTTGATGTGGATGACATTATTCTCACTGCATCCAGCCAGTCTCTACTTCAGCGGATTGTCTCTCGTTGCAGCAGGAGTTTACCATGAAGGACCTTGGTGTGCTCCATCACTTCTTGGGAGTGACAGTGGAACACCGTCCTGATGGCCTCTTCCTTCACCAGCGCCAGTACGTCTTGGATGTCCTTCAACGCGCAGGGATGACTGACTGCAAACCCTGTGTCACTCCAGTCGATGCTCAGTCCAAGATTTCTGGTACCAAGGGCGCAACAGTGGATGATCCCACTGCCTACCGAAGCATTGCTAGCGCCCTTCAGTACCTCACTTTCACTCGGCCGGATATTTCCTATGCGGTGCAGCAGGTGTGCCTTCACATGCACGACCCCAGGGACCCGCACCTTACCGCTATGAAGCGGATTCTCCGCTATCTGCGCGGCTCCCTCGACTTTGGGCTTCACCTTCGGTGTTCTCCTATTGCTGAGCTCGTGGTTTACACTAACGCCGACTGGGCGGGCTGCCCGGACACGCGTCGCTCCACCTCTGGCTACACCGTCTTCCTTGGTGGCAACCTCGTGTCTTGGTCATCCAAGCGGCAGCCGGTTGTCTCCCGCTCCAGTGCCGAGGCTGAGTACCGGGCGGTTGCCAATGGGGTGGCCGAGGCATCCTGGCTCCGGCAGCTCCTCGGGGAGCTCCATAGCCCCCTCGCTAGGAGTATTTTGGTCTACTGCGACAACGTCAGCGCTGTCTACCTCTCCACCAACCCCGTCCAGCACCAACGCACCAAGCATGTGGAAATTGTCCGTGTTCTACATGTGCCTCCGAGTTCCGCTCCAGTCTCAACATCCGCTGCGCCGGGGTTTCGACTACGGGGGGTGTTAGATTGTGTGTGTCTGTTGTGTGGGGCCCCTGTGTGTGGGCCCCTCCTGTAAGGCTCTCCTTTTATCCTCCCAACCCTAGGGAGAGAAATCCATCTAGCTCTTCCTACACTAATGTATAGGCCCATCAACACAGAAATGCCCGTGCTAGACATTAGACAATGTCAGAAGAATACCCGTTGTGAACAAAAACCCACGCCTATTGTGAATTGTGATTGAAATTGTTCAAAGTAATTTCTGGTGGTGAGGTCGCCCCATGGTTTAGCGTTTTTTGTAACATAGGCCCTGTTCGAAGATCTTAATAATTCTAAAAAAAACAGCTAGTGAGTGCTTGTCTAATAAAAAATTAGAGAACTTGGTTTTTTTTTGGTTTCTACATAATAGTTTATTTATAGATTCTATAGTTATCAAGCTTTATAATCTAAATAGGGCAACGTGGCTTCAATCCACGATGGTTCCGCATTGGAGAGCTTACGCCGGCAGGCCGCACCAAATTTTCTTCCCCCGCTAGGAATCATCCAAAAATGCCTTGAAAACTAGTTTCTTTTAAGCCACGCCACTTGTCAACAATACGAGGCTGACAAATCAATGGCTTTACTTAGGCAGGGTTTAACGAAGATTACCATTGTCATGCCCATGCAAAGCAACTGTCACAAAGTGTAGCAAAGTTTGACAAAGAAAGATATAAAACAAACACCTTAAAATCATACATGCCCATGCAAATCGCTGGAAATTCCACGATATATGAAGAGTTTTTCTTATGAGTTATGACATCATAGCACTATAGCTCTGTTATTACCTTCATGTGAACAGCCAAGGTGCATGCATTCGGAATGCGACATATAATATAGATGCCACAGAAATCTACAAAAACGACAGGACTAACCAGCAGCGGGTTTTCGTTCTAGTTCATAGGCGAGAAAAGCATCAGACGAGATGAACAGCCACGGCTTCAAACCCGGCATTGCGTCAATCTATTCTTCTGTCTTAACGGCTCCCTGCATTGTGATGGCCTCCTGAGGGGGTGGGTGGTCGAACTTGCAGTGCACACCGAACCTGCACGCACCGGTCTTCATGTAGAAGGAACAGACCTCGGCACCCTGCATATGCATAGTTTGTGCATGAAAAGTGAAAACTTCAGACGCTATCACAGGAACGAGTGGAGTAGCCAACGTATTTCCAACATAAATTGAAAAGGAAAAGTTTCAAAAAAAACATCACTCATTAAATTAAAGAATCTTGTTTATCAACGGGCCAGCAGAAATTTTGGGATGTTACCTCTCTCCTTGGTAGGCCAGCAAGAGTAAGTGGTACAGCCTGCTGAGAAGACTCCCAGTTCTCAACACCAGGAGCAGAACGATCAATTGGATGGTGAAATTTGCATCGTTCAGAAAACTTGCAAAATCCTGTCTTCATGTAGAACTGCATTAAGCAAGAAAAAAAAACATAGAGCTGTAATGGCACATCCGGAGATACTAAGCCCAAGATATCAATCAAATGTTTGGTAACTCTGTAAAGAGACTGCCCATGTAACATACATCACAAACGGTTTCCCCAGGCTTCTGGGGATAGATGACAGGCTCAGGTTCAACCTGCATTTTACAAAAGAGCATATCAACTTGTGTATCTCTCAGCACCTTTTTCCAACTTTAATTCCTTTGTTTAGTCTTACCGGTATGTGCGCCGCATGGAAATCAAAGCTTTGCATGAAATTTGCAGCTGGATTTAGCATGGTTTCTTGAGTAAAAATGGTTTGACCAGGCACCAGTGGAAAATTTAAAACTGCATTGCGCACAGAATTACTATAAAGATATGTGGCAAGACATTCAATTCACGTAACAAGTGTGCTCAATATTATAAATTTATCTAATTTTAGGTGGAACAACAGACATTCACAAGACTGCTGCTGTCAGATGTAAGGCTATCAATTACAAAAACCTGGTTAGTATCAGTGTCATGTCTTAAGTATTGCAGTAAACCGGTGTTCTAAAAGTCAGCGCTAGGCACCACCTAGGCGCCCATTAGGCACTGGGCGTCACCCCCCCCCCCCCGCAACATGCCTTGAGTCGGCGAGCTGGGCGGTCCAAGCACCTAGACAGACGACTGCAGCACCTAGGCAGGTGGAACTTGGAAGGCAGGTCACAGGGTAGAAGGGGAGGCTGAAGAGAGGGGAACAGTGACTTTGGGCTGCTCAGGAAGAGAGTTGGAAGAGAGAACAGAAAAGCCTAGGCACTAGGCGCCGGTTCACCGCCCGACTACTCGACTAGTGCCTAGCGCCTACTTGAATACTGCAGTCAACTGTGCTGCAACTCAACAAGATCTGATCATCTGATAATCTTGACAGCAGAATACCAGATATCATATCAGTAGCTTCACATTCTCCCTTGAGCCAGTGAGTTTTCAGAGCCACGAAGGTAACTATAGAATGATCATTTTTCTTCCTTTTCTTTCATGGAATGTACTCCTACCGTTTTGCAGTATAATTTCACGCACCATCCCAACACAATGAAAGGTTAAAGGCAACAGCTGACAGATGCCAATTTCATCATGTTGTTATGGGGTTGGGATGAAAAAGTTCAGATTGGGTGGAGAAGAACAGGTTGGAAGGGAAGATGTAGTTTGGATGGATCAGATAAAAATATGCAGGGAGAAATAGAAGTAGAGGCAAATAAACATGTTTATTCCTTGCTGCTGATTAATGATTAAAGAGATCATTCTTGTATCCACATAAACTGATAAGCTCAGCTAATAAATAAGCCTTTTAGTCCACACTATATCTCTAATAGATAAGCCTTATTAGCATATCTGAGAACTAGCAAACTAACTGATTGGAAAAAAACAGTATGCTACTGGCTGGTTGTACCATTGGTCATTTCCATGATAATGGTATAATTACAATCACTTAAGCACTTACAGCACTGAAGTAGGGATAGTGAGTCCGAGTGGAAATTATGTAGCAAGTACACCCTTGATTTTTACAATGAACTTATATTATGAAACAACACTAGCCAAGAAAATGAACTGGCATCGTGAAACCGAAGGGTACAAGGTTGCTTCGTAAGTGCTCTGTTCAACCAGGGAAACACATTGCAAGTTAAATTATCTCTACTATTATAAAGCGACTACTTTTCCGTGTTCCGTCCGCAAGCGAGCCCCACCTTCTCACTTCCTATAAAAAACTAATCAAAACCTATACCCCATAAAAACCGGTCCCCGAACCGCTGCAACCGCCCACCCGGCCCTGGAGCGCGACGTGCGTGCAACCGTCCTGCATGCAACGCGCATGGCTTGGCTGCGTGAGAAAGAAAAAAGAAAAGAGGAAAAAGAAAAAAAGAAGAAAAAAAGGAAAAAGAATAAAAAACAAGAAAAAACAAGAAAAAAGAAAAGAAAAGTGTATTTATATTTCAGTTTTTTAATTTATGTATTTTGCGCGCAAGTAAAAATCCTTAGATTTCTGAAAAATCATGTAGAAACATGAATTTTACGCAAAAACTCTATTATAAAATAAGATTCTGTTGCAAAGCACAGGCCTCTGACTAGTGCTACTAAATAGAGTGAGCAGCTAGTAATGGTTGTCTGATTTCATTCTTAGAAGTAAAAGTAGGCCAAAAGAATTTGGCATACCTCAAATATATCATGATAAATCTAACTTGTGAAAATGGTTAGTTGTGAGTTGTGACCATAAAGGACAAACCTGGACGATCAGGATGGTTGAACCGACATACAGAACCAAACTTACAGCTGTAGAGATACAAAAGGAAATGTGAGATCCCAGGTGTCTCCAAATTCATGCAAAAGAGCAAAAGTCAACTGAAAATATAATTATTCCGCTTAAGTAGGGGGTACCTGCCCATCTTCATATAAAATGGACAATCAATTTCACCCTGCAATAAAGTAGAAGAGTAGATATTAAACAATACAAGCAGAAGGTATTTCACCTAGATCAAGTTAGCAGAAATTATTTGAGATCAAGGTACACCCATTGTTGTCAGGCGACGCCTAGGCGCCGACTAGGCGTCCAGGCGGTCACCGCCGGACGCCTGGCTGAATCGCCTCGCCTGGGTGAGTTAGGCGCCCGCCTGGAGATTCTAGGCGTCGCCCATGGCGCCTAGGCGGTCGCCAGGAGACTCTGGGCGGGCGCCTAGGGTCCGTGAGTCTATTTTCTAAGCCCGCGTGCCCAGGCCCTTTCGGCTTTCGGTTCCTCTTCCCTTGCGCCGCCGCTTCCCTTGCGCCGCCGCCTCACGCCTCAGTCCCTTGCGCCGCCGCCCACCGGCTGCCGGATCTGCTCCTGTGCCTTGCGCCGCCGGCCGCCAGATCTCCGCAGTTGCGCTGCTTCCCCTTGCGCAGTTGCGCCGCCCGGCCACCGGCCGCCCGGCCGCCTCCCCTGTGCTCCCTCCCCTGCTTCCCCCTCCCCTGTGCTCCCTCGCCGCAGCAAGCAGGGAAGGCAGCAGTGTAGCAGGCAGCAACAGAGATTCAGAGAAGGCAGCAACAGAGAAGGCAGCAAGGCAAGCAGTAGTGTAGCAGGCAGCAAGCCAGCAACAGAGAAGGCACTAGGCAGCAACAGAGAAGGCAGCAACTAGCAAGGCAAGCAGCACAATGGCAGATGGTGAAGGTAGTGTGGTTGTGTGCTATGAACTATGAAGTATGAACTATGGAGTATGCCTAGGCGAATTTAATTGTGCTATGAAGTATGAACTATGTGTGGTTGTGTGCTGAATTTAATTGGTCGCCTAGGCGCCCGCCTAGGCGCCTAGGCGTCCAGTCGGCCCCCTGGCGACTGGTTTCGCCGGGGCGCCGTGACAACCATGGGTACACCAGTATTTTAATAAGTTTTAGAATATTATCATTTAACAGAATTTGGTAAGAGAGGAACATTTGTCATGCCCCAGCTTCCAAAGAAGCATTAGCCCAACTCTTTCGGGAAGCGGGCCCACATACACATAGCATCCCACTTATATTTGTCCTCAGTGTAAAAGAGTTAACCCAAAGGTGCTATGGTTGGAACATATGGGTTCATATATTGTTGGTGCCACTCTTGCTCAACTAGCAAGGTGGTACTATCCACCATGCACATACTTGCATAGGCCAAAATTGGACTTAATCTATATTGGGCAGGGCTAGATCTCAATGTACACCCACCTTCAAAGGACCCAGCGTCCCTATCGGCAAACACCTCTTAGCACACAACCGTGTGTCCAATGCCATCACACAATCCATGCCATGTGTCCACTCATGCCCCCACATGTGCAAATATGTTGACACACTTGGACCACACATGCTCATGCAACCACAAAGGTCGGCTTTGATACCATTTGTCACACCCTGGGTTCCAAAGCTGCATTAGCTTGATTCTTCTAGGGAGCAGGCCCACATACGCATAACACTACACTTACACTTCCGTTCTCGTTTCGTATAAAAGGGTTAATCTAGAGGTGCTATGGTTATAACATGTGGGTTTATTAGCAAGGTGGTACCTATCTACCACGTATACACTTGCATGGGCTACAATTGGACTTAATCTATATTGGGCTATTGGGCTAGGTCTCACAATTATGTACCCAATCCATATAACTGGAGTTGGGAGTTGAGTACAGATATGTAGAATCTCCAGAAAGCATAGAGCATGTTCAACCTCGTTATCTTGCATTACATAATTTGCAATAGTCTTATTGACATGGTTTACAAATGAAAGACAGTTATCAATTGAAGAACTAAATTTACTCAAAAGAAAAGCGCAACTTGATAAGCACATACTGGTCTTATAGGAAACCCCTTAGAGTTAAACTCTCGTGCAGCAGCAACTGGTGTTGACATCTTCGCAGAAACTGAACCATCTGCTGCACCAATATTCCTTGATCCTTCAACAGTCTCTGCATTTTCAGATTTGTTTTGACTCGAAGATATTTCAATATCTTCAGGATGATTGAACTTACACTTTGCACCAAATCTGCATTTACCTGTTTTTGCATAAAACTGAAGTACAGAAGCACAACTATAAAACAATTTTCAAGAATGATGTGAAACAAAAAGGAAAAAGAAAAGAGGTGCAATAGCTTCTTACTGAACAAACTGGCTCAGAAGGCCTCACTGGTAAGATAGGACTGACAGGAATTAGATGCTCCTGCAATTTTAGAAAAAAAAAAACACATGTTGAGACTTGTGCAGTTGAGATAGTGACAGGTCGAAGTACTCTAGTTAACAGATTGAAATAACTTACTTCATTGCCTATTCCAGTTGCTAATGCATTAGCCTTTTCCTTTGGATGATTGAACTTGCATTTAGATCCAAACATACATCTACTTTTCTTCATAAAATACTGCATTATCAAGAACATATTGTGAACATGTTGATCGACAGACTCTAAAACAGGGCTATGAACTGCTTACAGGACAATCTGGTTTCCCATGACGTTCTGGGTAAGATTCTTCAGGGGTTTTAGCCTGCAAAAGGAGATTTAAGCAAGCAAGACAAGAACTAATTTGGAGGATAACAAGACAATAATGTACAACCTCAAAACATTACTATAACTATGTCGGAAAACTAAAAAGCAACAAATTACATAAGGAACCAAACAAGAGCTGGAAAGTTTTAAAAAGGTGGTCTAGAAGCAAATATGTTTAATGGAAAATTTAAAAGTGCATTATCAGTCTTCTATTTTTCAAAATTTATATTCCCACACACAAAAAAGACATTCATTTGAGATGTTTATTAGCAATCAAAGTTAGGATCACCACTCATCAAAAGATAAAAGCTAATTACTGTTAAACCTATGGCTGTGACCAGTACTCACTAGAGATTCTCCATAAAAGGACAATTAAGTAAATATATGAATGGTGGCAACTGTGAAAGCTCCTTTTATATCTCAAAGTAACCAACACATGCTTAATATTCATGTATGCATAAACAAGAGCCACCATAAGCTATAGGATATAAGCCACATGAGCAATAAAGAGTGATAATTCTATTTCTTTATTATGAAATTCACACTGATATTCCTACTCCCAAGTCTAGGCTAAAATGCTAATGCTATAAGGTAATTAAAAACATTGTATTGGCACAGATGGCTAATATCGCCTTTAATGAGATCAGAGTGTTGATCACTGCTTCAAACAGCAGAGTAAAGCAACACAGCAATAGGAGCTGATAAAGATATGCTACAAGCCTACAAATATTTAGCTCATGCAATCACATCTTTTGTCCAAAGATATTTTTTTGGTTTCTCCTACTTTCCATCCACCTGGTAGAGAATGATATCCCTTATTAATTGTAGTAGCACAGGTGGAAACAAAAGATTAAGTTACTTTTAAAAACAATGTGTCCCTTATTAATTGTAGCAGCACATAGTACAAGCATCATAGATCTTGACGTGGGATGAATCTTGGTTTATTTGAAGCTCACATGGATATAATCAAAACATGAACAAGCCCCTAATCACATCCAACTGGAGAAAGACTGCACTGAGACACAAAAGGTGGCATTGGAACTGAACCCATCACCATTGTTTTTCACTTAAATACTATAAATCCAATTAATGGAAACTCTAATTCCTTAATCCTTACTTCCAAATTGATTCACAGACAAGTGCAATCAATACCACATGCCCACATGTACTCTTCCCTTTCTCTCTTTCTTTATTTCTTTCTTTTATTTTGCTATTAGCGGTTATAATGGCAATACACTTATAATTTTCGAAATAACATATACATCTTACAAAATAATATTGTAATATGTATTACTATAGAATATAGGCCTCTATATAAATAATAATATTGACAGATGATCACCTCTTTCCATTTTGGAATCCCACCCTCTGGAACCCATTGTGGATGGTCAAATTTGCAGGCATCTCCATAATTACAGGTCCGGGTCTTCATATAGAAGGCACAGTCCTTTGCACCTGGTCGCTGTGGATATATAGGAAGGTGGCTTTCAAGCCTAGGACGTTTGACCATAGTATTTGAAGAATATAAAGCCTCGATCTGCTCAGCAGTACTATGACTTCCCATAATTGGCTGATGATAGAGAACTATAGTAG
This sequence comes from Zizania palustris, assembly GCA_019279435.1. Lineage (NCBI taxonomy): Eukaryota > Viridiplantae > Streptophyta > Magnoliopsida > Poales > Poaceae > Zizania > Zizania palustris. Next base: position 94,122 of record JAAALK010000290.1, on the reverse strand, counting down.
ATATACAACAGAACTTTATAAGCTAGTTGTATTAATAAGAACAGCAACTGTGATAGTGATAGTGATAATAATAGTGATAATAACATACAAAAAAGAATGGCGGCAAACTGATTACTGCACTAGTGTAATATATAAGAAAGCAAGGCACGACTCATCAACCAAGGATTGAGAAAAATACCTTAATGATAATACAACAAGAAAAGCAATGGTTCTGATCATGCAATAGCCAATAAGTAATAACTTCTGTCAGAAACTCAATAGAAGGTTTGTTCAACCCTTGATTTCAATATGTAAGTTCTATAATATCTAAACTTCCAATTTCTTGTACAGTTGCTAAGGTGTGCTTTCAAAATCAACAATGACTTCTACCAAAGATTGTTATATGTGCAAAGTTCTAAGATGTTTGACAGGTCGAAAAATCAAAAACTGCATGATGTTCTCACTGCTAGAAGCATTCCCAGTCCAAACTCCAAAGTCTCCAAAGGACTATCAATCTATCATTTAACTTCCTCCAAGTTGGGCAGGTCCTAGAAGCACATTAATGAATACAACTACACTCAACCTTCTCAAGGAAGGTCTATCAGAAGCTTCTCTGATGAAGAAGCTAGTGAATAAGACCAGTGGTAGCCACCTTGTGGCATCGAATACATGACTGTCCCTACATGATCAATTCTGATAAATTTTACAAATTTTACAGACTTTTCCACCAATCCCTACATGTTTCAGGTGTATGTCGCAAAAACCTGTGGGGTCAGTACTGTTGACCCTGCAGCTTTAACATGGCTCAGGCAATGCCACAATGGAGAGGATATGTTAGATTAGTGATCCTGAAATGTTTCCCTCATGCAACAAGTAAACCCTTACACTGCAGGAAAATGCCCTACTCCACACCTTACTTGCCTCAACCCTTTGAAACAGTTTACAACGGATGGACCATGAGCCGAGCTCAGGATCAGTTAGTTGCACTGCTGATACTAATTACTAAATTAATGCAATGTGTTCATAAACCCTATGTGTTCCAATATATAATGCAATCTAGAGCAAAGCTAATAGCACCAGATCACAACTTGTGCTCTCTACCAAAACAAGCCGATCTGCACTAAATGCTGCACACAATTGCTCCCTTCATTGTCAGTGTCAGTCTCGTACTGATTCTGCAAACGTAATCAACTTTTTGTTTGCAGAATGAGCTTATAAAGCCGTGTACGTGCCAGGTAAAAATCAATGGCGTTATCCAAGGAACCCAAGCGAACCCTACTCGTCAACGGAACAGAGCGTAGGCTGTTCTCACCTTCCGCGGATCGCCTCATGCCGACATACGTGTCGAAGGCGTCGGTGGCCGAGGAGTTGGCGAGCGGACCGCCGCCGTAGCGGGCGGCGATGAGGTCGATCTCGTAGGACGAGTACCCCGCCGCCGCACCATCGCCCCGGACGCCGTGGCCGTAGGCGTAGAAGGGGTCCGACATCGCCCGCTTGCGTCCCGATGCGGCTAGGGTTTCCGGGGCGGCGAGGATTTGTTTGGGGCTACCTCTCTCCTGCGTCATGGACCACTCTCCTTGTTTGAAAGCCCATGAGACTGAGATTTTTTCGGCCCAATCCACGTGACTTCCCCGCGGAAAAGGCCAGGAATTTTCCCCCACTCGACTCCCCAGGCTCGCGCAAGAGCCGCCTCCCCTCGCGAGCGTCACGCCGCCGCCGCCTCCCTTCTCGCGAGCGCCGCGCCGCCCCGTTCTGTTGCCTCCTCCCCTGTCCTGAGTGCACCGCCTCTCCCTCACGAGAATCTACCGCCGCCTCTCCAGGTCAGTCGCCGCTGCCTGCCCCTCCCACAAGCATGCATATAGATCTTAGATGTAGTCAGTCTCATGCATGACGTATGATGTGTCAACAGAAGATGTAGCAGAAAATGTTTATTGTCTTCTCCGGCGCCGTGTATTCACCTCGCAGACTTGCCTCCCACGAGATTCGACGGCATATCCTGTGTTTTACTTTTCGTTAGCATTTCGCATGGCTCTCGAGTGATTTTATATGATGTGTGTAATTGTCGCAGGCTCTTGGCCATGGTGGGCTGGCGGCAGGTGGTGGGCGGCGCTCGTGCCGTTCGTCACCGGCTTGGCGTGGCGGCGGAGGCAGCAGCGAAGCAGGATAGCCGTGTGTTTGCGGCCAACTATAGCAGCAGCAGCGTGAATGCTCCGTTTGGTTTGGGTGGGTGCCCGTTTGCCTCTAGGTTTCAGGCTTTATTTAGTGATATGGCATGCACTTTAACATGATCTGAATGTAGCCAGGTTTGATGCAATATAAATTCATGGATTTCTCATCAGGCACAATCCAAGTTGGTACTATGATTTGTAGCTTTTATAGTGATCCTATCATTTTTTATGAGCTCTGATAAACTTCAAAATGTTATGTCATACAATCAAACATAAGTGTTTAGGGGAATGCACAGCACCTCTTTCAATTTCATTTTGTTTACAATTGTTCTCTTTATATCTGCAGCTACTGTAGAGATAACAGTTTGGTATTGATATTTTCATTGCCTGCTAATAATGATTTGTAACTTTTTAGGCCAATATACAAACCTTTTGAAGGCACAAGCTTTTGCCTCCAGGGGTGTACCAATGAACTTCCACCAGCTGATCCGCAATGCTGTAAATGCACCCTTCTCATGTGTCTATGCTCCTTCATTTTCTTATGTTCTATTGCTTCTTAGCACTAGTTTTTTATTACAACTAGAAATAAAATCATGACTTTGGCATTGCCTCGGTGCCACCAATTGAATTTTGAAGAGTGTTTTCATAATTAGCCAATTTTATGTAATTGTTATTCTGTGTTGATGGCTTGATGCTATATTAGATTGGACTTATATGAATATATGATCACATTGCTATGCTTCGTTATGGAATATCTTTTGCTTGTTCTGTATTTGTCATTTTGTCAGAAAACTACATTAGCTGAAGCTTGCTCATTCTCTTATTTACATGGATAGCCTGCATGTTTACTGTAGGGAATATCAACCACAAGGAACCTGCTTGCTGCAGATGATGCTATGGTTCCCATTTCTTCTCCTTTGACATCTCCATTTGGTGATGGTGAAGAAACTGACAAAAAGGGTGCAATTGTTAAGCAGTCGAAGGTCCAAGCAATCAAGAAGGATATCAAACAGGTAAACAGAAACAAATACTAAATATATTCCCCCTAAAGTGATTTCATGCTGAATATGTCACCAATAGCAGAACTTTCATTATGCAGAATGTCATGCCTTAACTGCATTAATCTGTTTTATGGGTCCTCTGATATATGCTGATGAAATCTTCAATGGTTAGTGGCAAAGCACAGTAGCACACAGTAAAAATGAAAGCAGAAAGCTTTCGTTCTCTAATCCACCTATTTATAAGCTGTGGTTGTTGCTTAATATGTGCTTTTAGTTTGTCATTAGCTTCATTTTATATGATAGGAACAGCAGTGTCTTTTAAGGACCTGTTTGTAGTTAGTATTTCACTTGACTACAGTGTTTAGCATGTGCATGTAGGTTATCAATATATCAAGGTAGCACAGACGAGAGATGACTTCATTTTTTGTAGTGCCCATATTCTTTTGGTACTATCACTAGGAGATGTTTCTCTCTCTAATTTTATTTTTTTGTCTGTTTTAGAGCCCCAAGAAGGTGAATCTGGTAGCAAAGCTGGTTCGAGGAATGCGTGTGGAAGATGCCCTACTGCAATTGCAGGTCACAGTTAAAAGGGCTGCGAAAACTGTATATCAGGTTCTGTAGTTCACAAAATTTTGTCCCTCAACTGCCACCTGCGGTAGATAGGTTCAGTGTGAACCATCTATATTCTTCATTTCATGATTATTTCTTTCTATCATCAATGCAGGTGATCCATTCTGCCCGTGCCAATGCAGCTCACAACCACGGATTGGATCCTGATAAGCTTATTGTGGGTGAGACTTTAAGCCAACACCCCATTTCTCCCTCCATATTCATAATGATTTCAATCTCATCCGTTCCTTTCCACCATGTCTTTGACACCACAGAAGAGGCCTTTGTGGGGAAAGGACTTTACCTGAAGAGGTTGTCTTACCATGCCAAAGGGCGGAGTGGCATCATGGTGAGGCCAAGATGCAGACTGACAGTAGTGGTTCGAGAGGCTACTGCCGAGGAAGAGGCGAAGATCGCGAAACTCAGAGTCAGCAACTATAAGAAGCTAACCAGAAAGGAGAAGCAGCTTATGCCACACCGGCTTATCGAGGTTAGCCCAAGATGGGCTCGCAAACGGAAAGAGGAGGCTGGTGCCGCAGCATAGTATGGCTTTCCCATATGCAGTATCTGCCACCCTTCATTGGTGTTGGTCTGAACCTGGAGAGCAGCCACATCTGTAGGCTTTTCTTTTTGATCTGCAGAAATTTACTGGACAATTAATAGCTCTTCAAAGAATGAACTTGACGCCTCATTTGTTGGGCCTGCCCTTGTTATGTTTGTTTCATCTGTATGAAATTTGTCACATGAAGCATATGAGATTGTGGTATTGCCCACGTTTCTACTAGCAAGGAATAATGTTACCTCCATGTTTTGTTGGGCCTGTTTTTTTTGTGAAGACTGTTAGCATTTGAGGCTCTTTTCAGCTCCTACACAACACCAGCTCATACCGTTTCACCACATGTTATTCATGCATATCTGATGCATTCTTAAATGGTGGTGTTGGCTCTGATACCTATTGTTAGCGTCTCATGTCTTTTAGCTCTCATGCAACACTGGCTCATATAGATCCACCCTATGTGTAGACGTTCATGTGAAGAGTCATTTCTATCCCAAAAGATCTGACCTAAGAAAAAATGACTACTCTAATGGTGATCTGGTTCTAATACCGATTGTTAGTATAGGCCTTAGGCCTTTGGTAACGGTTTCTGTCATATATGCTGGACCTATTTACATAACATTCAACTAAAAATAATCTCAATTCCATATTATAACGTTTGACATTTTTACAAGTTAAAAATCGATCAATTTTATTGAAAAAAAATCAGTCCATTAAATCCACTATAAAATATATTCAGATATTTTATGGCCGATTTAATAAACTAGTTTAATATTGTAATTATTGGTACATTTTTTATAAAATTTAAGGTGAATGACTTGAGTTAAATCCCGTTGAATCAAATTCGCAGATAAGATGAATGACTTGAGCTCAACGAATGCCTCGTTCTTCCATTCAAAAAAAAAAGAGGAGGAGAAACTGCACAACTACCAGATTTGGGCCGGAAAATTGAATACAGGCCTCCATCCAAACAACATAATTCCAAAAGAAGTAAAAAGGCCACCACTCGCAGGGCCAGTGAAGTAGTGAACTAGTCGAGTGCTAAAGCTAAGCCACAGAAACTCCGCGGCCGGAACCAGAGATCGATCCGGCTGCCAGCCATGGCCTCCGCCGCCGTCTTGTCGGCCTCCGGCCACCGCCTCCTCTCCACTGCGTCCACGGCCGGATCCACCGATCTCCCCGTCCCGATATCCCATCTCCGCAGACTCGCGCAGGCGGGCCGTCTCGCCGACATCGACGTCGCCCTCGCGCCGCTCCTCCCGTCCCAGTACGTTGTCGTGCTGTCCGCCCTCTCGGCGGCGGGTCCTCCCCGACCGCGCCTCCGCGCTCCTCAAGACCATACGGTCCCCACCGTGGCGCACCTCAACGCGCTCCTGGCCCCGCTCCTCCGCCGCCGCCGCCTCGCCCGCCTCGTGCCCTACATCCTCTCCGCGCACCCCTCCGTCCCGCGCGACACCATAACGAACTCCATCCACGCAAAGGCCCTGTGCCTCAGGTCCGGTGCCGGCTCCGCGATGCACCTCCTTCAGCTTGAGACGCCTCCGTCCATCCAGGTCTTCACCACCATCATCGACTCCTACTACAAGCAGTGCAAGCCCCACCGCGCCGAGGAAGTGTGGCGCGCCATGGTCGATGACCACGGCATCGTCCCTGATGTCGCCGCCTACAATGTCAGGATCACCTACAAGGCCACCAATGGCACGGTGGAGGAGGTCAAGGAGCTGATCCGCGCCATGCGCGAGGACGCGGGGCTCGTGCCGGACATCGTCTCCTACAACGCGCTGATGCGAGCGATGGCGCGGCACAGGAGGGTGGACAATGTGTTGGAGGTGTACAGGAGCTTGCAGCAGGAAGATGGGGATGAGAAAGGGGACCAGGTGAGCACATCGGCGGCGACGGCAGGGGGTAAGTTGGCGCCGGACTGCACAACGTACACATGCGTGGTGGCGGCGCTGTGCAAGGCCGGGAGGTGGTCTGAGGCGGACGACATGTTCTACGAGGCGGTGAAGCGGAGGAAGGTTCCCGATCTCGGCACGGTGCTCTCGCTGGTGCGCGGGCTCAAGGAGGTCGGCAATGGCCGGGCGGCGAGGCTGGTGGTGGTCGGCCTGCGCGAAAGATTCCCCACCGCTTCGACGGGCCGTGGAAGAAGCTCGAGGAGGCGGCCGGGCTGACGGACGCCTCCGGCGAGGCGGAGGGAAATGATGGTGAAGGGAATGATGGCGAGCAGCAGACGACGACGACCGAGGAGAAAATTGATTATTTGCCACTCTCCGCCTTGCTTTGCAAATTTGCCACTCCTAAGATTTATTTCGTAAAAATGCCACTTTCAACATTGTTTCTTTGTTTTCAATGCCATTTTATTCTTTTCCACATTTCTGAAATTATTTTTACAATTTTGTTGCCAAGAAATGACCTTTTTGACCTTGTATTATTTCCCATGCAAAAGAGTGTTGTTGCGGCGCCGCTATAGCTGGTGATCGCCTCGCCTGTGGCCGGGTTGGAACCCTCGCCGTGAGAAATCCTTTAGGCCTGGTTTGAGAGCTCATAATCCCGGCCCATCCACAGGGAATGGGCCGGGATTATGGGCTCCCAAACATGCCCTTATGTGTTATCACAGCCACTGCAATAGCATTTTTATGTGTTTTTCCGCTTGCTTGCGTAGTTGCGTTCCTTGTTGTTTTCTCTAATTAGTACAATTAGTATCATATTTTTCTCTAATTAGTACGATTAGTACATGTATAATGTATAATCCGAAATCAATTGTTGGTGTTGTACTTCAGGTGCTGGATGGTGTTACGCGCGTAATAGGGGGCCGTGGTACGCACGCAGCAGCGGGGCAGCGAGATACGTGCAGTAGGGCGCTCGCGTTGGGCGGCAACAATGATCGTGCATCGCGTTAGGCGTTAGCGACAGCGATGATCGCACAAAGCGCTAGGGCGGCGGCACATGGACTTGGCAGCAAGGGCAAGCGATGTAACCCTTCGCATCTGCATAAGATCATAAATAATACAAGGGGCAGAAAGGTCATTTCCTAGCAGCAAAAATATAAAAACAATTTCAGAAACTTAGAAAAGAGGAAAATGACATTGAAAACAAAGAAGCAATGTTGAAAATGGCATTTTTACGAAATGAATCTTAAAAATGGCAAATTTGCGAAGCACAATATTAAGAATGGTAAATAACCAATTTTCTCGACGGCCTGAGTGAGCAGCAGCAATTGCTTTCGCGCTAACACTAGCATTTTCGGGCTCAATTCAACCGAGATGTCTCGCAGTCGCAGCTGGATGAATCAAACGCAAATTCTGATGTTGCGACAATGACTCAAAATTTGGCAAATTAAAAAAATTGATAATTTGCTCTCAAAGATTGTACTTTGATTATGATTTATTTTTGAAATTAAATCGCCTGAGCCAACTCTAGTGAATTTGAATGGCAAAAATACAAAATTACTTATTGAAAATGGCAAATCCTTAAATGGGACACCGTCTTCGTTTCACATTGCCGATGACATTTACTGTAGCGACACTTTGCTAAAATTGGCTACCCCTAACGTTAGGACCAATTTAGGAGGTATTTATTAAAACTAAATCTAAAAATCTCATATAAACACATTTTAATTATATATATAGCAAGCAAAACCCTTCGCTAAATTATTTCATCCCCAAATTTTATAAATTGTCATTATGTCATATCATATTAATACTTGAATTTAAATTAAATATATCGTTGCGTCTCTACGGGTACTAGACATTGCCACTTCCGGTCCACGGGCCAATCCCGAGCGGCCCAGAAGATGCTGCCCCGCCTGCCGCTCCGCCTCGCGCCGCCGCCGGCCGGCGCCGTCCTTCGCGGCATGTGCACCGCCACGCCAACCTCCAAGCCCCCGCCCGAGCCCCTCTCCCCGTCCGAGCTGGACACCATCTCCGCGCTCCTCCCGCGCCTCATATCCTCAGGGCGCGTCCCCGCCGCCGGCCGGCTCCTGTCCGCCGCGCTGCTCCTGCCCGGGTCCACGGAGCGCATCCCGTTCTCCCCCCTCGCGGCGCATCTCGCCTCCATGCCAACCCTCACCCCGGCCTTCGCGCTCCTCACCGCCATGCGCCACCACCCGCTCCGCCCTTCCCCGCTGCCCCTCGCCACCCCGCTCCTCGGCCACCTCCTCTCGTGCCGGCGCCCCCGCGAGGCCGCATCCGTCGTACGCTGGCTCTGCCGCCCGGACTCCCCGCAGCGCCCCGACAGCGCCACCTACGCCATCGCCGTCGCGGGGCTCTCCCGGCTCGAGGATCCCAAGAACGCGCTCGTTGCGCTCCGGGAGATGGCCAAGGACGGGATCCGGATCTCGCTGAAGCTGCGGGAGTCGGTGCGCGACGTGATGTTGCAGGACGCCAGGATCGAGGATGCGTGGGCGCTAGAAGTGGCAATGAAGCAGCCGGAGACCAGCAAGTTGGCGCAACTGGTCGAGAAGCTTCTCGATGAGTGGGAGGACTGACACATTGAGAAGGAAGAGATTTCCTGCTTTCGATCATGCAAAGGTAATTTTTTTCAAGGCATTTTCTTCAATTTGTTCAATGTCTAGTGCAAGGCATTTTCTTCAATTTGTTGTCACCGAGAAATCTGATGAATAGTTGTATATCGATATAGATCGTCATATCATCTAGGATAGCATCTGTAAATTGAAATTGAGCTTCGATATGCATGGATGATACAATTCTCTACAAGATTATTGCAAACCTGAAGCCTTGACCTGATAGAGTTATTTTACAAATTGGATGGGGAGTAGCTTCTATGAAGTGGCGTGCTGGCGTCAACATTAGATCATAGCAGGATGGGAGCCCAGATGTTCATATGCTGGAGTGTATGTAACAATTTTCTAGAGTTTACTTGAATCAAATATGAGGAGAGGCTTTTGTTATAGGTTTTTGATATAAATGGAAGGGTGGTTTATAATTTTGCAAACTATACCGAAGCAGTGGCGGAGCTAGAGAAAAACCGACGGAGATGCATCACTTCACGGTACACCGTGTTTAACTCAGGGGTGCACAAAGGGTGAAATTTTACTAATAATAACTAAAATTTTTTTTGGAAGGGGTTCCCAAGAACCCCCTCACAACAAGCTGGCTCCGCCCCTGTACCGAAGTATGCTCTTCATAGCGAAAGATGTAAACCATTGTCTTATCTATACACCATTCTTCAATGAAATATTGAAAAGCCAAAATGGTCAGAACAAGGAGGTATTTCTGGAGTATTATTTGTTGATGGGAACACTTGTTGCCCTGGTACTGGTGCGAAAATTAACGCAGGCAAAGTTTTTGCTTGCTTGCAGGCTTGTACAACATGGGATGAAAAATGGCTTCTTGCCTTCTTCGGAACGAAGAACAGGCAGTTTTCCATAGACAGAGACAAGATTCTGGCTTATAAAGAACAGGAGGACTTGTAAAAACAAGGATTAGGGATTGATTTGTGTTGGCTTATATCTAAGGAAGGCACATGACATCTCCTGTGCATTGTCAAAGAGGAGTGGTTGTGTTTTTTAGTGGAAGCATCTGCTTAAGATGGTGCCGAATTGCTAATCCATTGGTCTCTGTCATTCATCACAGTGGATTGATAACTGACTGGAACTTTTTAATTAGTGAATTGAATTGCAAAAGTTATTTTATGGACTGGAATCTTGTTTTTTTTAAGGATGCAAATTTGTTGTCCCATGCAATCTAATTAAAAGTTCCCCTCATAATGTAAACAAAACTAACTACTGGCACACGGGTACATCCCAATTGTTTTCTGAATTTTCAATTCCCTGTGCTGTATCAGGCTTTACCTTCTAGGCATTATATGGACCGGAACATGAACATAAATCAATGTAATTTTATTGCAAATTGATCTGAAATTTGCAATTTCGCTAATCCAGTGGCTGAATGCTGTGGAACAGTAGGGCTAGAACATATGACAACTAAGTTGGAATGGAAAACTAGAAAGCTTTCTTCAATTACATTGCGCCCAAGTGCTCTGCGACAGAAATGTAAACATTTTTTTGTGGAGCTCAGAAGTTTCTGGATTTTTTTAAGTATTAATCTGCTGCTCGCCAATGTGTTCTACGGATTTTTTTTAAAAAAAAATGTATATTTTGTCCTGAACTAGCATGATACTCTGTTTGCAGAAGAGATTATGTTCACATAATCGAGCCCTCAAGAACCTCTGGAAGAACCTCAACCTCAACATCAAGCATCAATGCTTTTAGACTCATTCATGGCAAGAAAAAACAGTATTTTTATATATAGATGGCCTAAGATTCAGCGTCACGAAAAAAGCAAAATAAAATAAAATAAAATAAAATAAAATAGCTTAGAGTTTACAAAACTAGCCAATGCAATGCATGAGCTGCTTTGGGCCTGTTTCAGTACATGGATCTGAGGAGAAATTGGACTAGAGATGTCGAACAATCATGCAAAGCAAAAACTTGTTTGCAAATAAGCACAAAACTGTCCGAGTACAGACTGCCGAACACCAATATTCTCTCGTCACAGCATTTTCAGCATCAGCTTTATGTCACTTGCAATCTATCTCAAATGAAAACAACAAAAACATCCAGCATTTCTTTTCTTTCCAGATATACAGCATGAAAAAACTCTTACCCACTTCTGCCCCCCTTGGCTTACAGAAAAGGGTAGGGACGAACACGCAAACCGCAATCTCACACCTTCAATGAGATTCAGCTCGGTTCCTTGAATAAAAAACCACCCAGCAAGCACCATCCATCAAGCTAGAGAGTCCGCGTCGAGCACAAGAACTTTTTCTTCCTCAAGCGACAGAGATAAAGAAGCCAGCCATGACAAAACTGATGCAATGAAACTGCAAAATAAAAGAAGTGTGCAAATCCTTAGGCCATCTACTGATGAACTAGGCATGCACACCATTTCCATTGGTGTAAAATGATCCATTTGAAAGACCATTGGCAATCTTCTTCGCGTGTCCATTCTGGTGTACTGCAGGTGTGTAAGAACCGTTGCTGAGAGAATGTTTAGTAGGAATCATGTGACCATTGCAGCAGCCCTGCAGCACTCTATCTAGTTGCCCAGATGAGGCCGCAATTAGTCCTGCAAAACAATCGAGGATTGATATGTGGTATACAACACAAAATGCAATGAAAGAAGTTTATGAACAAATGGGCTGAGCAAAACTGCAAAAGAAGATTATTCAACAGCTTACCCACAAAGAGTGGAGAAGGCTTTGAAGGTCTTGACTTGAATTCCGGGTGGAATTGTGCACCAACAAAATATCGGTGATCAGGTATTTCAATTATCTAGAAATAGCAAATTTGTCAGGAGGCAACCTTGGGCAAATTGAGAAATATTTAAGCAATCTTAGTTTGCCAAACCTCCATTCTTCTTTCAGTCTCATCTTTCCCAACAAACTGAAGTCCAGCATTTTCAAACTCTGCTACCATATCTGGATTCACCTGCAAAGATGTCATGTAGATGTTTCAATCCATGTTACAAGCAAATAAAATGAAATCCAAGAGCTAATAAAGATAAGATAGAGTACAATACACAGAACATTTCATTGCATGTAGATAATACATCTAGAAACTGGCAAATAGTGATAAACAGACCTCATATCTGTGCCGATGTCTCTCATCTACATAACTGACATTGCCGTACCTACAGTAAAACACAATTAGTTGTGGAATGCAGCAAATCTTATAGCAAATCATAAGTTCTAATAAAAATTTAACTTAAGTACTAGAGCCAAAATAAGTTATGTAGAAAGGGCTGTATGCACTCACAACTTAGCAGACTTGCAATCGACAGCCTTGAAAAATGCCCTCCTTGATCCTAGGCGCATAGTGCCACCCATATGTGTTTTAGAACCCTGAAATAAAATTTGTAATGATTATATTCAATGGAAGGCAGTGAGATGTTTACTTCGAATTCAAAGAAGTTTCACAAAAGAATTACCTCAGGCATAAAAATAACACACGGAGTCTTAGCATTGGGATCAAATTCAGTGCTGTTCGCTCCAGGGAGATTCATGACATTCCGAGCAAACTCAACAACAGCAAGTTGCATTCCAAGGCATATACCAAGATATGGGACATTGTTTTCACGGGCATAGTTAGCTGCCAAAATTTTCCCTTGAACACCTCTATCTCCAAAGCCACCAGGCACTAAAACGCCATCGGCACCCTGAAATAATAACCATTCGTTAACCATGATATGCAATAACAATTTAGCAAATATAAAGTATATAAGCAACACTCTCAAAGTGTTCTAATAACCAAAACCTATAACTCCTTACCTTCAATGAATTCCATGCTGCCTTATAAGAATCAGGTGCCTAGAAAATTTAGCAAGGAATGATTAAGAAAAGAAAACAACTCAGATTGAAAATATTGAATACAGGATACTGGTATACTGCCAAACCTCAACGGCAGTGGAGTCCTCAAGATCAGTAGAAGCAACCCAATCAACAACAAGCTTCCTGCAGCAATCAACAGAAGCATGCAAGAGGGCCTACACATTTTGTGCAACATGCCAAAATATTATAAATCAATTGTCAAATATTTCGATTTTTTAGAAAGTAGAAGCATATTACCACCATGGCACCATGGTAATAGCTCACCTTCAACACAGAGAGGTATGAATCAGATAAACCAGTGTACTTTCCAACCATAGCAATCCTCACCTGAAATGAGAGTATTAATGATTAATCAATGGGAACTAGGAACAAAAAGGACAAGGGCAATAAGAAAAGTACAGAAAACTAACAGTATCCTGAAGGCCATCAAATATACTAGCTCTTGCAACCCATTCATCCAACTTCGGCTCCCGAGCAAAGCTGACAACATTATAAATATATAACCAATCACACCTACTGCCCAGTCACATAATATTACAGCTTGGGAAAAAAGCAAACTGACTAGATGGAGCGGCAAACCTTTCAAGGTTCAGAACTTTAAGAATGGCTTCATGTGCATTTTGGTCCTATAAGGCACAAATGAGATTCACAATTTCACATCATTAAATCATAAACGTGAAGTACACCAGAAATGAATTTTAAGGAAAATTTGGGATCCGATGTACCTGTAGCAACAAAGGAATACGCCAAATATTGGAAACATCATAGAGAGTGACAATATTAGCTGCCTGCAGAATGCCACAATCATGAGCCACCAGGAACAATTAGCTGCCAAATCTTATGAACCTATCCCGACAACAAAAATTCATTACCGGCACATGGCAGAACTGAGAGAGTTTCTCCTTCACATTTTCTTCCAATTCCTATTAAAGGATATTGCAGTTCATGAAAATGTAATCTTAAGAAAACCAAGGCCAGATATTACTATGAAACAGAATAAAGGAAACAGAATAAAGGTAGATGAAAATTTTTCAGCTAACCTTAGTACTGCGACAGGCTAAAATATTCGGTGTGAGACCAAGACCCCTTAAACCACGCACACTATGTTGAGTCGGCTTAGTTTTCTACAAGAACAAATAAGACAGATGTAACAATATTCTGTCAATGGAGATACATAAGGTTACCTAAATAAGACCATGCAATGCGTAAAATGGTTTAATAAACATTGCAATACAATAAAGAATCAACAGAGTATGGGTACCTGTTCACCAACAACATTCAGAACTGGAACAAGACTAACATGCACCAAACAAAAGTTACCGGGACCTGACACCCAAAGTAATGTCCAAAAAGAGATTAGAATACCCGCATATGGAGAAAAAAGTGAGTACAATCTATGAGTGTGTAAGCTCACCAACATGATAAGAGAATTGACCCAAAGCCTCAATAAATGGCATAGATTCAATATCTCCTGCAGGAGTGACAACACAATTAAGCTGCATGAAAACCAGATCTAAATTGACTATTAGGACAGGAAACAACCAAAATAAAACAAAAATTAATTATTATCTTATGTGCACCTATAGTGCCTCCAAGTTCTATCACACAAACATCAGCTGGACCCTCCTCGCCATCCACTGGAACCATTGCAACACGCTCAATCCACTCTTGTATGGCATTTGTGATGTGTGGCACAACCTTGAGATAGAATATTCAAATGATCAGCACAAAAAGAAACATGCATGCAGAATTTACAAATTTAGGCAAACAAAGATAAGTACACATAAAACAAGGCACACCTGGACAGTCTTTCCCAAGTATTCCCCCTTCCTCTCCTTTTCAAGAACGGACTGTCATTGAACATAAGAAAAGGTAAAAATACAAATGCAAGAAAAAGTAAGAGCAGTTTATTTTGCAGGGAAGAACTACTGTATTTGTGATGTCACATATGAATATATGATATTACTTTTATATGTCCTTGTGGTTAAATAAATGTTTTCCAACATGCTCAATACAATCAAATCATATAAGACAACATTGGCATCCTTTTCACTCATATATCCAAGATATCAATGTCAACATCAATTGGACCATTTTAAAATATTTCTGAATGTTTTCATGACAAACAATACAGTCAAATAGCTATGTTTCCATACACAGCATTTATAAATACATAAAAATTGCCACATTTCAAACAAAACATCATGAAAATTAAGCTTTCAAAAAGAGAAAAAATGATTACCTGGTAGATCTTTCCAGTGGTTATATTATTGTCCCGAGTTAGTTTAATGTCAAGAAATCTCTCATAATTCCCAAGATCCAAGTCCACCTGAAAGATGAAAAAGACAACACTCGTTGAGATAAGCAAACAGAAAACATGTGGTAATCATTGTAAAATCTGATTTGGCCACATCCTAATACCTCGCCACCATCATCAAGAACAAACACCTCACCATGTTCGAATGGGGACATAGTTCCAGCATCAGTGTTAAGGTAAGGATCTGCATATTCAGAGAATGTAAAGAGAACATGTGAACCTCATGAAGAAAAAATAAAGCAATTAGAGCGCCTGAGCAAGTATTAGCTGGCCTGCCGCCAAAATTTCTACAAGGCTGAACTGCTGAAGGTACAATCAAGCCCAAGTGCAGCAACAGTACAAAGAGACAGAAGGCTACAACTGAGAAAACAAAGCAGAGTTTAGGTGATATTGGATAAGAATAACTAGGAGCAAACAAACCATGTCATAACTCATAATGTTGAATTAAGTCAAAAATTCCTATCAACTAAGGTGGCATCCTATGGTTTGTGAAATGATATATAAATCATTGTTCACAGCAACAGATAACTAAATCAGGATTTGCAAGCCATCTACATCACTAAGCAGAAAGGACTAAAAGTCTAGGCTACACGAGAATTGTAGAAAGTTTTTGCACATCCAATTAAAACATATATTGTCAACTATCAAGGATATGCAAATTTCGCAATATTAATTTCAGTACGAGGTAAAACCATTGGCCAAAGATGCCGCAAGCATACATGTGACCAATGAAGTAAAGAATCAGAAGCTTCTAGAATGAGAATATTAGACCAATCTCCATTCTTCATACTTGAAACCTCTACAGCATGAGTAGATGAGACCCAAATTACCACCACATAAAAATTCGCACTAGACCCCTCAAAATGATCGTATAAATTGAAATATGAGGACTGTATGACCATTTTCCGTAGTGTAATCTAGAGTAGGTGGCGCAGCTCTCTCCCAAAACAGTGAAGCAATCTCAGAAAGGAAAAGGCAATAAAAAATCTGTCTTTCGCACGCACAGAACACACGATTGACAAGCCAATCAACATCGCATACATTTCTACTCCACGGCCCCTAAAACCCCGGCCTGGAAGGAATGCAACGGCGGGAGCACGGAGTGGAAAGTTCAAAAGAGGGACTTTTCACCAAACCCAACTGAGAATCCAGGGGTCTCCCAGCACCTGCTCTCACCAACAGCCATGAGGCGGACGAATCGCTCCGAAACCAAATCTCTCGTTGGCCCGTCGCGCCGGGAACCGGATCGAGGGCTCAGAGAGCCGTCCCGCTAAATCCGCACCTAGGAAAACCGTCCCCGAAAACGAGAGGCGGGCTGTTTTCGTTGAACGCGGCGGCGGGCACGTACCGATCTTGATGGACGTAATGCGTAGGCCGCACGACTTGAGGACGACGCCGATGCTGCTGGCCGTGACGCCCTTGCCGAGCCCGCTCACCACGCCGCCGGTGACCAGCACGTACTTCATCTCGCCAGAATCTGTGGGGTGCAATCCACCGCCTCCTGAATCCTCTGACCGTGGGTGCTAGCACGCCGGCGGCGAGGGGTTTAGGAGGGGGAAGCGCGCAGCCGCCTGGGAGGGGACAAAAGAAGGGGGAAATGGAGGCGGCAGGAGACGATGAGGGCTTGGGCGTACTACTTATATAGTCTCAAAATATCCGCTGGCGATTTCCTTTTTGAGATATTTATGGTTCGTTAAAACAAAGGAGTAAAAATTACCATAGCTACACTACACATATAGTTTCTGTGTGGTATAAACATGACATAAATAGTATTTCATATCTTAATAGCTTAGTAAATGAGGCCATATACGAAGTTAGCGCATCTTTATAGATGATATTCCTAGCGTACATGCCAATCGTACAGATACTTTTATTCTTTTTTAGGCGCAGCAAGTACTTTCAAATTGCTCCTTGCAGTGGCCCGTGAAAGCGTGACGTAGGTTTGAACGGGTCTGAGAAGTAGATGCCAACATTATTCCCTTGAGCCATATTGGAAACTTCTTGTGAACATAAATATAAACATCTCAAATGGGCGAAAGGTAGAGGTGGATTCAATAAGCAAGGTATGTTTTTGTATCTTTCTCTGATTTGGTATGATATTATTGATTTTATCGACATGTTGTAGAAATAGATAGCACTAGATCTCAAAAAGCTGGCACTAGATCTCATGAGGGAGACCTCCACCCAGACAGACCTAAGCGCTATAGGGGTTGTTTGGCATGACTCTAGAGGGGTTGTTTGGCATGATTCTAAAGCCGAACTCCAGGCTAGAGCTAGTCAAACACCTCAGCTCCAAAAAATATAATTCTATGGAGTTTTTGAAGCTCCAATTCATTTGTTTGGAACACCTCAATCGCATCTCCAGCCACATGGATACGTATACACCTTTATGAGGTGAACAGTTCATATATTTTCCAATAGTGTTACACCGTCGAGGATCCTCAAAGGGGAGTCTTGCCGCTTTGGGAAGAGGTTATGAATCTGACGCTTCTTCTCGACGTCATGCCTCACTTTCTAGTTTCTCCCCAGGACCCGGGAGTTTATTCCCCATCCTATTACGTCGTGCCTCAACTTCTAGACAATCCATGGAATATGGATGCCAAAACGACAGCCATCGTCCCACTTGCGATGGACGAAAATCGCTTCTTGCATCACATCCTGGTCAAATGATGTCACGCTAATAAAAGTGGATGCTAGTTAAGGCATGGCAAATATGAAACACCCACGGTTAACATTGAACATTATTTGTCAGGACAAGCGGGGATACGGTATCAATGTAAGACACTGACCATAATTTGCAAAAGCAGGGAAAACAACCCCAGGTACATCCAACTATTGCAAACAACATATTCATGATTCACAAAAAAGTTATAAAATTATACACCTGTTTATACCAAAATTTTGGATTCCGACAAGGAGAGCGGTGTGAGCCTACTGAAAAAACCAACCGTGCAACGAATTCAAAACCAACTGCTTCAAAAGAATGTGGCCTGCCAGCAAACCCTGGCAAAGACTCATGGTAACTGGGATGAAAGGTTATCCTTTCCATCTAAAGATAACTTAAAGTACAAGCTGGAACTGAGAAAATCACCAGACGCCCAAGAGATCTCAGCTTCAAAATAAAAAGCATTGAGAAGTTCCACTTTGCACTTTCCATCTAGATCTCTTGTCCTCTGAGTGCACTTTGGTTAAGCACTGGCTAAGCATGTTATGTTCCAGCTGTAACCAGGCATCTGCTTTTGAAGTATTAGCTAATACTTAGGTCACACAGTTCATCCACCGTTCCATTCAAAGTGCATGTCTTTCCATCCACAGTTTTCACTTGCACATTTGCCAAAACTCCATTTTCTGATGAATCTTCAAGACTAACAGCAGAATAGGCTGCAGTAGCACTCTTGCTGCCTTCAAAGTAGGTTGAGTATGGGAAATATTCAGCGCATCGTGTCTTCCAACCTGTGGAGATAGTAAGGTTAATCCTGACAGTTATATAACCAGAGATGGTTCACTAAACAGAGAATCAACCAGCAAGGTATGAGTTGGGGTCATGTCAGCCAAGCATAACAATGATATGCATTTGCTGTATCACTTTAACAGTTAAAGGGGTTCAATCATGATATCAATAAAATGATGGCATCAGCAGAAATCTTGACTCAGGGTCATGCCATCAAAAGCAGTATAGCATAGAGTGGTGATAGAATACACCTAGTGGCATGTAATGACAGATTTCATGGCCATTAGAAAGAGTAGCCCATTGCCAGCAATCACTAATACAAGGCGAAATAACTTGGGTACAGCAATATTGAATCTTACTATTTGCCACGTCCTGATCACCAAAGATTGTCACAAGCAATTTGTGAACATCAATGCAATCTTGAATGTTCCATTCTCTAGCAGGACCAGGCGCACCATTTCTGCATAAAATCCAAATGTTGTAAAAAACTACTTACATAGAAGATGGATAAAACCATAGATGCTTTTTGTTCATATTTTTTACCCTGATGCTGTGTTGTTTACTGAATCTTCAATTAACTTGATTGCCTCAAGCTTCTTATCTGGCTCCAAGAGGTACATCATTTCAGCTGCTGCTGCTCTGTGTATCAAAGAAGCTAGCAAAGGAAATTGACTAGTAAGAAATGATCAAGACATGCACATTAAATAAAATTAAAAATGGTAACAATTTTCATTTTAAAGAGAACTTCTATTTACTTTACTTGACCAAAAGATAGTAACATAAAATGATTACCATTGTGCTTTTCAAGGAAACTTCTATTTACTTCAGCAAGAGACTTCCCATGCAACTGCCTGCAAGAACCTGCTAGTCAAAAAAACTGACAGAAGTGTGTATTGTTAAGGCAATCACCAGCTTATAACCTTAGATCCGGTCGCTCAGCTTCCAGAACGTTCCAAATTAGTTTCTCGGAATCAGTCCCTGGAGAGGGAAGATTGTTTATCTTGTGGAAAAACTTTATCTACAAAATTCAGCATTAAACAGTAAATAAAATAGAACAAACCAAGTTGAATGGACATAATAGATAATTTGACTAACATTTTCAAACAGCAAAGGAAAACAGGATAAAATGTACACCACCCTCCATACCAAATTATTTTATTCCAATTTAAATAATTGTCATTAATACATAAGCACCATAAGAATGATACTTTCAAAGCATGCCAGTATTCTCCAAAAATGAGCAAATCAGAAACTGTATCGAATGGGGATGCCAAGAAAGATGAAATGTTCATGGGTTAGCATAGGAACCAGAAGGTAACAATTTTGTCAAGGCATGAAGGTGACATTCAACTACAAACAAAAATACTTGGTCATTTTATATTTAGTGCTTCACATAGAATTTTGAGCTTTTAAACAAAGGTCCACAATCCCTGAATTTATATGAAAGGTTTGAAGCTACGAATTCTTCGAGTTCTGTAACACTGCGTTTATTCCTAATTAGGTGTTACTATCACATCAATACATCATAGACATTGAATTATTTCTTCAATTACTATATGGCATTTTGCTCATTGACATCTGCCAGAATAAAACAAAGGTGAGTATTGCAAATTAAAATGCACCCACCCAAGGTGTACACTGTACAGTCAGTGACTAGTCATATAGCAATGCAAATAAGAATTATCAAGGTCGAGTATCTAAATATATATGCATGGATGCCAAAGTGCCATTAAAGAATATATCAGAATTCAGAATAAGCAAATGTGAAACAGAAGGTTTTTTAAAGACCAAACATGTCACAGCCTCATAGGCTCAAGTGATCTGATCTCAGGCCCATAAATATAGCAAAGGCAAAACCAACACTGAACTCTAACTGGTTGATACATAATTCACATGTGTAACAATCTTTAAGACAACAAATTTTATCACAAGCAACAGAATATACATGTGAATAGCTTGAGTGTGAGGCATAATTTTGGATACTCACCAGACATCGATGACTGTCTGGATTACTTTCATCCAATTTAATGAGCTGCTTGACCGCCTGAGATGAAAGAAAGATCAAGAAAATTAATAATTATAGAACATAAACTAACTGATTATGATAGTATATAGCTAATCAGTATTCATAAATAATGCTCCATTCATTTCCAAAATGTCGTTTTTGAACGTTCACATTTGAAATGTTGAATAATTAAAGATGGATCAATAACATACAACACTAGACATATTTACTGTTTAGATTGCTTGATGAAAGTCAAATTGGCAATTTTGCATAGTTGAACAATAGATGTATTTACTTTTTTCCAATGATATTTTTCCGTTCATTAGACAGTTCTTTATGATATTTCATAATCAGAAAATGTGAATATACTTCAATTGTTAATTGTGGAGAATTTACATCTCACCATATAAGTTGTTAGAACATCCTTGCAAATCCTTTGACGATACAGTTTTAGAGATGATCAATATAAGAGTATCAAGATGTAAGCAAAACAGAAGAGGTTCTCGTAGTTACAATTAGAACTAGGCGTGTTGATGGGATAAAGATTGCCTCCAGTAAGAAAAAGGACAAAAAAATAGATATATCATAATGGATACATTAAGCAATAGGGAAAAACTAAATACCTGAAAACCAAGTAAAATCTTTTGCTTTCTCATGTTGAGTTCAAATGAAAGTGCATGAGTTTCTAATGAGTCTGCCGAGTTATTCTGCAGAAGTTTCAAATATTTCGTGCCTTCCGCAAGTGGATCTTCAATCTGCAAGAGAAACGCGCAATGAAAGAACATAAGAATTCATACATAATGCAAGTACTGGTTAAACAGAGAATAAAAACGCATTGTGATAAACCTCACTGAAACTGATTAAACATTAATGCAACTATGCAAGTGATAAGCACCTGGACTAATTTTTCACCATGTGGATCCAAATCAACTGGTCTTGTGTTCTGTTTCTTCCCAGACTTTGATGTGTTGGATGATGTTGTCTCATCCTCCTGCTTCTCTTCAGCCTCCTGCAAAAAAAAATAGCAGGTGCATCAGAAATATTTAACAGCTATTTACCCCATGCTGAGCTTTCGAGGTTACCCTTTTGGCACGAGCTTCTGCCTTTTTCTGTTTTTGTCTCAATTTCTTCCTCTGAGCAGGTGGCAGTTTTGACATCTCGTCATTCTCCTCAGTTGACGATTTTGATGGTGAATCATGTAACTTCATGTAACACCTACAATATGTGCCGCTCAATTTTACCAAATTACCAAATGGAAGTACAAAATACTAATAAAACCAGTACAGTGGCAACTCTTTACCTGATAGCTCCTGCTGCAGCCTTGTGGAAGTATTCATGAGCATGCAGACGATCTTGAAATTTAAGCATAGACACATATGCCCTAAGTGTCATCTTCCGTAAGCAATACGAATGGAAGTCAAATTGATCTTCAGTCATGTCAGCGTAATGCTTCTCAACAGCCAAGAAATTTTTTAGAGCCCTGCCAAGATCACCTTGACGATAGTAACTCTCACCAGAGGCAAGCTCATACCTTCAAGGATAAGATCAACAAATTAGAGAGAGAGAGAGAGAGAGGAATGGAAGTGGGATTCCGGGAATCTGGGATGACAGCAAATACCACATGCACTGCATGTCATGGAGATTATTGTGCTGGTCACCGTCTTTAGTAAACAAAACAGCAGTCTTCTCAGCTAACCCAACCTTCACAGATAGCAAAACAAGGAGTTAAAGTATATACTGTAAGTCTGTAATCAAATGTCAGAGGACCACTGGGAGCACACTACGGTAAAAAAGATTTCTTTTTTTCCTAGAAGTCAAGAGACACTGTAAAAGAAGAAAATTGTTCTGCTCAGATGTGTTATCATACCTGGTCAGCTTGAAGCATCTGCATAACACACTCACTGTTTAAATAACGATCAGCAAGATCCATTGACCTAGCTTCATCCACTAATGCTGCAGCAGCTGGAAAATTGCCAGCATGCTGCAGTATCTTCCCCTAAAATAACAGCGGTCACAGTAGCAGTTGAATTAATATAAAATTTTACAGCTTTCATAGTAGTAGAAAATAATAACAGTTTACAATGAAATAAAATACCAAAAAATCCTGAAGTAGAAAAATATTTAGATAAGTAAGAAAAAATATGCAAGATCAATCAATTGCAGAAAGAAATTTGTATGGAAATTAAGAGGCACGGGATGCTATGAACAACATCATGGTAATGAAACCATGAAACTAAAACAGAGTTCAATTACAGCTTAATGAAATAGTAAAATTTACAAGTACGGAATATGTTGGATAAATGACAATGCAATTGTTATTAAGCAAAACTCAGATAGAGACGAGAGACGAGGGAGGATGGCAAGGAGGCATAGGGAGAACCTTTGTTGAGTATAAATCAATTACAGTTGGTGTGTGTGAAATAGCCTCATCAATTTTATCTAGAGCAATATCATACTGGCCTCTTCTGTCATAGTGCTGCATCATTCAACATGCAAAAAACATGGCTATGTGAATTCAAAAGATATATTTAAAAACAATTAATAAGTTTTAAAGTTGTATCTAGTAAGGGAAGAACAAATGCTAAATGCTAACCTGGGAGATCAAAAACATAGTCCACATGAGTGTGGATGGTGGTTCCATATGTGAACTGCAAGAAGAAACAAATCAAGTCCAAGTCAAAATTAGCAAATTAAATAGCTCAATAAATTCCATGGAAAATTAGCAGGCCAATTACAAGTTCAAAAACAGCCAATGCTAGTAAATCTAACTAATCCAAATTACAGCTCGAATAAGCAAAAAAAAACAATGATGCATGGTGCATTTGGAACAATGGCCAGGCACAACAGATTACCTTCCAGGGAAGCATCCTGAAGTCCTAATTGAATCTTCCAGCTTAAGAAACAATTCCTCCAAGATGTTTGCCTGCCAAAAGGATCCATAACTGTTACATAAAGTGGCCCTCGAATTATACTATGAACGAAATAAAAGAAGCACAAAGATGATTTTGAGTAGGATAGCTGTTGTGACCTTGCCAGGATGCTCATACAATGGGCTTAGATCAGAAAATAGTGACGGTACTCCCTAAAAATCAAAGACAAGTCACAATTAATTGCAACATATAAATATAATGCTGCACAGCAAACCTTAAAAGAATATAAGGCTGAAAGGTACTGAAAAATTGATAATTTACCTTGGTTAATAGAGGTCTGACATAATTGTCTGCTGCCTCCTGGAATTTCTCACCATCCAGGAAATCAAGGGGTATGCGCTGTCGCAATTAGGGACAATTTTAGAATCACAGCTTGGACAGTATATGCTCTACTTAAAATCATTACAGATAGAGAATTTAACTAATTAGCATTGCATATAAAACAAATAAATCATGCCTATATCAAGGTGAGATCAAGAAATCATGATTGAGATAGTTTACCTTAACAGCAGATGACCAACCATATTCTTCCTTAAGTGATTTGTACAATGCTTGTAATCGTTCAATATCATCAGTGGAATACTGACCGTTTTCTGAGTACATATCAAGGCACTTTTGAATAGCTATGAAGTACCTGAGTAACCAGTGAAAATAAATTAAATCCTAGAGTGTCAAAAAGAAGGGGTACCATATAAATCAGAAATGCTATATATGCAAGTATCTAATAATATTTTACTTCCATATAAAGGAATTCCAAAATGAGTTGATATTGCATATCTTAGTTTGCTGATGTAGTATACTAAGCACCTTCACTCTTCTTAACAGTGGATCATATTTTCACTTCATCTAAAAGGGTAAGCCAAACTCGTATGCATACATGATCGATATGCAACTAGACTGGCTATCTGGGTTTTAAACCTAGCAGTCTACCACTACCAGGTAGGCAGGTACTAACTACAAACTCTCTGAGGTACCACTACCAGATTGAATCTATTTATAAAATATGGCTACTAGCTAGAATTTCAATTCATAGTGGAAGACAATAGTTTGCTAAAGTGTGCTTGATTATAAAATTTTAGCTTTAATAACAATAGTAATCTAAACTAAAAACAGATATAGTATGTATGTTGACAAAGGATAAACATGACATGTAAACAACATCAAAGCATAAGTCCATACCAAAAGTCAAACCAATACTCATTGTTTCCAGGGTAAACCAGAAGATGAACACAAAGATATTTAAATGAAATAAAAGGCAGCACAGGTGTCTCACTTGTAGTTATCAGGATTCATGAAAAGCAGGGACCTATATATTTTCTCAGACTCCTCAAAACGGCCAAGTTTCAACAAAATGCAGGCCATTTGTTCTCTGAACGATAGCTTGTCAACCTGAACACAAATTAACACAATCAGTTAAAACCCACAAATAACAGTTCTTTAAGCCCATCTTTCAAGGCTAATATTTTCCTCTTTACATGATAGATAAGGATAAGACCTACAATTTTGCTCTCCTTCTTGTGCATCTCCTCAACAGCTTTGTCCAGCATCCCGCATTCCTCAAACAATGAAATCTGTGAAACAACATAGCATACATGACAAGTAGAGATGAAGAAAGCATAATACAAATAAGCAAATTCTTTCTACTTCCTAGAGCATGAAAAGAACTCATACATAAATAAAACCAATGGCATAAAATCAGAACATAAGTAAAGAAATGATTTCATTTTAGAAAGTTTGAAAAAGAGATGGCCGGAAGCAAGAAAACATCTAATATGGACTAGTATTTACAGGTAGCATTATGTAAAACCAGCATTGGCATACAAGATACTCCCTCCGTCCCAAAATACAATCATTTCTACCATTCAAATGAAGCACCTTATACAGAAGCATTTCACTGTGTTCATATCTCTCATTCTCTGGAGGGTAATCATCTTCCAGTGTCCCTTCATATGCCTCCAAAACTTCTATTGCCTTGGAAGAACTACAAAGTGTGGTGGAAAATTGCAAACAAAATAATTAGTACATTAAGTCGGTGTATTTTTGTGTTATAAATGTCTCATGATCACATAAGTGCAGTAGCAAGCAGATCATTAATATACAGACTAGTTAACCCTACATGTGATACAGTAGGAATAAAAAAGAAACTAACACCAATCTGCAAAAAAATACAAGCACTGTTATGCAATGAAGTTCCACGATGATGCTGTGGAGCCAGTGTGATAGCCAGTGCAACTCTGACACTCAGCATTACAACATTTTTGTTCACTGTGGACATGTGGTGTCTCATAACAGGTCTCAGATTTGATAAGACGGTCTAAAGAAGTCAAGTACTCACCATATATGTAAACAACATTGTTTAACACAAAAAAGAAATTGGCATACTTGGAATTTAAATGGTGTGCAACAGCGAAGCCAATCCAGTTCATGCGGTGATTTGGCTTCAATGTTAAAAGTTGTTGTCTAGTCTCAACAAAGCCAGACAAGTCCCTCATTTGTGCCTGTGAAATAGACAAAGACTCATTTATTGAACAAAAGAAAACACCTTATACCTGCAACACATTGGGCCACTGCAGACCAAATACTTCAACCATAAAAGGTACAAGTTTGGTCAAACTCTAGATCCAACATAAATCTTGAAGCTAGAGCTGTGCCAAACAAGCCCTTAGCAATAGGAGAGGTAAAAGATACCAGAATATATTTATACCACACCAACCTGGAGAAGTGACAAGTCACGTAGAATTTCTATGTTATCTGGATCAATCCTCAGAGCATTTCTGTAACATTTTATAGCTTCTCTGTATTCTCTGTCTGATCGATAAAGTAAACCATAGACATGCCAGCATACATGACTCTTCAGATCATTCTGCAGATATTTCATGTAATTTAGTTGCACTAGTTGTACAATTATCAGCTTTAGACAAAATTCAAAACAAATCACTTGTAATGATTTACCTTTAGTCCACGGCGAACAAGTTCATACGCTTCAGTTTTCCGGTCCATGCAATTTAGTGTCAAACCTTTCATTGATAAGGTTTCTGCAGGGGGGAAGATGAAGTGTGAATGTAACTAAATTATATTTCAGGAAGTATAGACCAACACCACAGGAACCGAACATATATTTCTGCGTACCACCATGCTCAGGGAACTTTTTTAATATGGAATCTGCTGCCTTCAGGCCCTTCTTATATTGCTTTGTCTCATATGATTTCTGTATATGCAGACACAAGAAAACCATAAATCCATATCATGAATGTTAACTAATTTGCAAGTGCAGGACATCACAATAGTTGAACATAATGTGCATGCTGATGACTGCAAATTGACTGACAAAAAACAATAGTTGGGAAACAATCTCGAATCTGCAAAGCACCAAAGCAGAATTCCAGGCTCCTACGAAATGTCCATGTGCTGCATCCATATCTTAATTGTACTAACATTAAAGTCCCAGACACATACATTAGAACTGGCCGCATTCAAACTTTGTATTATCATCATAATACTATATATATATATATATTAGTGGACAATATTAGGATTTAAGGCCCCATAGCCACATCATGTCAATCATCGCATCCTAACCCCTGCACTACAATGCAGAGAAAATGGTGCATTGCATAACATGGTAGATGATACTAAACACAAGGACATGGAGTCAGATTAGATATAGCATGAAAGAAAAATCACTAAGATAGTGTTACTACGTTAGGACTTCAAATATCAACGAGGTCTAACCCATCAGTTCTTAGCGGCAGCAATTTCATCAGACTCAAACATGCACGATGAAGCTAAGCTCACGGCTCAACCAGCGAAGCAGCTGGACACTCCACAGGTAAAACCCATCACAAATCAAAGCTTCACTGGGAGACACCCTGATAGCAGAACCCCACCGCACAAGAGCATATCCAATCGCCCGCCGCGTCCAGACCGGCGAATCGGGCGGGGCGCGGCCACGGGCCACGAGGGGGCTCACGGATCGACTCGAGAGGCGCGACGCCGGGGGAAGAGAAGGAGAGGAGGGGGAGGAGGAGGAGCGGCGGCGGCGAGGATGCTTACGACTATGATTTTGAAGAGGTTGGCCTCCTTGGCCGGGAGCGAAGAGCCCATGGCCGCGGCGGCGAGGGGCAAGGCGACGCGAACCCTAGGAGGCGGGAGGCGGGGGGCGGAGGAAGGGTTTTGGAGACGGGAGGCGGCGGCGGCGTGTGGTGTGATGGTAGGCGTGCGACTGCGAGCGTCTGCGCTTGTGCGTGGCCGCTTCCGCCGCAAGGAACCCTACCCGCCTCTCCTGTGGCGGAAGCACAGCTTCTTTTGCTTCCCCACTTGAAGTATCGCAACACCATTAATATTCATTTGTTCGCATATATATAATCCCTTCGTTCCAAATCATAGAAAAATATTTGAACTACCTCTTAACTTGTGTTATTATATGGAATTAGTTTAGTACTCCAAATAGAGATAGAATAGAAAGATTTAAATGATAAAATTGTATATAATTTTTTGGACAAAATGTAAATGATATAAATAATTATATTTTAGGACTAATGCAGTATTAAATTTAATTGAAATAATAGGTTAGACAACTAAATTTTATAGATGAAGAAGAGAGCTTGCACAATGGTGGGGGAACTTATTATTTCACCAACTTTAGCTTAGAGCATCTTCATTGTAATTGTTATCCTTAAAATAGCAAGAATTGTCAAAAAGTTATCTTCATTGTACTTGCTATTTTAGGGGGCTTGCTATTTTTCTCACCAAACTTGACTTGCTATTTTAGAAAACTTGTTATTTCTCTCACCAAACTTGCAAGTTTGATGAGAGAAATAACAAATTTTCTAAAATAACAAGTCAAATAGCAAGTACAATGGAGTGAGTAGCAATATAGCAAGCCAATTAAAATAGGGAGATTTGCTATTGTTATGAATAGCAAGTCAAAAATAACAATTACAATGGAGATGCTTAAGTGTATAAAATAGATTGGAACATCATGACCTTACGATCAACAATAAGCGACACTACCATACGTCGACATGGCTTTTGTGACAAGCGCGAGATGGTAGGCTGAATAAGTGGATATGAGAATTAGAGTTTTACTTTTCACTATATATAATATGGTATATTAGCCCATTTATTAGATTTTGTGAATATGTTAGTGGAAACATAAACATAGAATAATGAAACATCTTCGTCCATGCTTCACTTGATGACGAGAGAATGTTCTCTTGCGAGAAGAAGATTCTATCTCTCTCCTAATGAAAGATTACCTACTAACAAAAGAGATAAAAGAGTTGTAGTTATAATGTACATCACTACCCCTACAAGCATATATCTTTAGATTTCTAAACCCGTTACAACGATGTCCTCAAATATAATGCACAATAGCAAGTCATTTTTTTCAAGATACGAAGCTTCAAGTCTCATGCATATGAGACCGTATCTTTTGGATCACTATATTGTTTGTAATACACATTCTACTTATGTATTTACTGGTTAATTAAAAATATTTTTGTAAGAATTTTAAAAACCCACTAGAGTTGCTATGCATCATCGAAACAATAAACAAAAAAATGAATTTTTGCTTCTATACCACAAAGTTGAATGATATTTACTTTTTTGTCACGTCTTATGTATTTGACAACGGTTCAAAAGAACACATGTCATACACAAGAGCAAATTCCATCAACTTATGTGTGGCATGAGAGCAAATCTCCCAAAAAACCATCAAAAGGTTTAAAAACGACCTTCATTTTTTTCAGGGAAAAAACTTTGCTGGTGAGTAAATTTTAGCTTTATAGTTTAGGTTCAGAGTCTAAAACATTTAGGGCCTGTTTGGGAACTTTCAATCCCGGCCCATTCCCTGGGGATGGGCCGGGATTTTAGTTCAAAATCCCGGCCCATCCCCAGGGAATGGGCCGAGATTGTGGGCTCCCAAACTAGTCCTTAGTGAAGATTTAAATTGTACGAGTAACTGTAGCCCGACAATTATTTTTTTAATACTTTCTACGAATACGGAGACTTGTTTTTCAACATCCTCAATTTTATCCGTAGTTCGATTAGTTAAAAAAAAAACTGAAGCTATGCTCAAACTGAAGCCTGAGCTATAGTTACTCGTATAATTTAAATCTTCACTGAATGTTTTAGACTCTGAACTTAAACTATAAAGCTAAAATTTAAATTCAAATTTGAATGATCTAGAATAAACAAATATAAAGCTTCAGCTTCGATATAATCTTACTGACCAGATAATCATCGTTACTTTTTATAATATGAAACTTTTAGACTCTTCACCTATAAAAAGGGCTTTAAATTTATAAAAAAACATGTGTTCTTAAATTAAAACAAAAAAATTCGCCACCAATTCGCCCAACCTCACCAAAATCCCCATTTGCCAGCTCCCGCTCCCGCTGCCCGTTTCGATTTTTCGAACCCCTTCGATCTGACTCTCCAATCCCCCATCTCCCCCGACCACGCCGCTCCGCTCGCCCGAACTGCTTGCGCCGTCGCCGTCTTCTCCCCACGCGGCCACGCAGCGGTCAGATCGAGGGGCCGCCGCTGCCGCCGCTACGCCAGCCGCTGGGGTATGGCCTCCTCTGACTCCTTCCTCGCCGCGACATCCGCGGCGCTTCTCCTTCCCCGAACCCTCGGCCCGGCCGCCGCGTCGGCCTCGACCGCCGCATCCCCCTGCAGGGCTCGTGGGGATCTGCTCGACCGCATCTCCCGACCTATGGTACGCCCTTCGGGTCACCCCCGCGCCCTCGAACGGGTGGCCGTGCTCGCGCTTCTTATTTGGGCCTTCGGCTTGATCGATCTCGTTGGGAGCCGAGGGTTTTCCGTTTTTTTCCGCTTGGGGGGTTATCTTTTCGGTTTCATTGTTTTCTAGGGAGAAATCCATTGGATAATTCTGTACATGCAAATAAGCGACAATACATTTTCTGTTTCTATGGATTGCTCGAGCTAATATCACAATGTCCGGAGCAGAAACAGTCCAAGGAGCTGGTGGAGCAGGCTAGAATAACGATGAAGGAGCACGGGGACATAGGGAAGCTCTATCACGATGGTGGAGCGAGGGTGGCAGACGCTGTGAATGGCAATAACAACCAGCCGGGGAGAAGGCCCGGGCTAGGCCGCAAACGCTCTCGGTTCAGTATCAAGCCCCCCGCAGGGTGAGCTACTTGCTTGTTCTACTGTAATGCTCAATGACAACTTCGTCGCAGCTCACAAAACGACATACTCATTAGCCAGCTACATTCTGCTGTACTGAGCGGTGGTTCGAGCTTATATCACTCGTCTTTCATTGTCTTGAACTCTTGATTTCCAGCAACACAGTGCAAAATGTGGACTTCTCAGTGTTACAGAACATCGAAGATCCAGATGAATACTTTTCGACCCTGGAGCAGCTTGAAAGTAACCCCTCTCACTACCTTCCAATTCTGGTAGTTAGTGAAAATGTCAACAATGGTCTAACAACAGTCCATCAATGCAGAAGCTGAGAAGGAGATAAAAAGGCTAAGAGGTGAGGCTCCAACTGAAGCGACAGATAATCACCGAGCTATAAGTCCACCTAAGATGCGACCTGGACTGTTGGGGTATGCTGCTTATTTATTTCCAAATTCTGTATGGTTAATCTAGAACTCTATTATAATCTAGATCTCCGTTTAGAGAAGGGGTATTTGTACTTTGTAGTATTTATCTGATCGTGGATAAACATATTTTCTATGTGTTATAGCGACTTGATGTTATGCACTCAGTTAATTCAGGTGTGTCTACTTATCAGTTATCATATGCGCCTGCTTATGAATAAAACAGTGGATGTGAAAAAACTGCACTATATGTAACTACTTTAGGCCAACTATCTTCACTCTAAGGACACTTATTGTTGCCATGTACTTGAAGCATGCCACTATGTCAGAAATAAAAAAGAATTAATCCAAGTTTTTTGTGGTTAATTACCAGGAGAAAATCAGTCCATTCTTACAAGTTCAGTGTGAGCACTGATATCCCAGACACCATTGAAGCATCTGCTTCCCAAACAGAGATTACAACGGAATCTCAGTTCACCCAAGATAATGTGCATGCATCATCTCCTGAAATGACCAAAGAGTACGCTCAGTCAAGACCTAGCCAACATGCTATACCAGATATATCTGTGAGAGAAGGTTATACATTTGTTCCTTTTTTGCAATCTGTATCACTATTCCAACCTTTATTTGCTTAAACATTTTCCTCCGTACAGACTCATTGGCTGAGAAGGATAAAAGTTCCACGTTGAATTATTTACTCTCTGCATTCAAAAATCTGGATGAATCTGAAGAGGAAAATCTACTTCGGAAGACCTTGGAGATTAAAGAAATTAGCATAGAAAAATTCCGTCTCCCTGATTTCAATGTTCCTGGTGATATACCTGCAAGGAGCACTGCTGCGCAGAAAAAATCCGATTAGTTGTCATACTCCAGAAAGAGCTGTGCCAGGGAGCCAGCTTGCTCGTATTTTACAATTGGAGAAACACATTTTTGTTGGAGATGCTCTGAAGAATAGCCATGCAAATTTTTCAATAGATGGCAAATCTGATGGCTCTCCAGAAAGTGTGGTGTGTAAAGCACCGCTTGGGCAAGCTTCTTCTGTTCCAGTGGTTTTGACGATCAGTGAGAGCTCTGCTGCAAATAAGACCCCAAGTCCGAGCATCAAATCTCCAGAGAATGTGCTTGAGCCTGAACCTAACCCTCCAAATGGCGTCACAATTGATGAAAGGCCAGTGGAAAGTTCCCCAATTGGTGCGCAAAGAGATAGTGAACCTGCCAAAGAAAAGGGTGCATCTTGCAGTCATAGTGCTTCATTGGAGGTAGGTTTTACTGAACTTGTTCTTTCCACTTATTTATTATGGAATTCTAAACCATTGTCTTTGCTGCGTATATTACTCTTTATTTTAAACTTCAGGTTCAGGAAGATAATATGCCGATGAATCACTCCACTTCTCCTTGTCATTTGGAAGGTGGCTCAACTGAAGTGTTGGTGAGCACTCCAAGTGGAAATGTCTCTCCATTGCATCACAGAGATGGCAACTTTGAACATCAGGCAATTTATTGCACTTGCGCACACATTCCTGTCTAATATAGATGCTTCAGATAATTCTTGTCAAGTATATATCCTAGTGTTTTTTAATATGCATTAAACTTACCTTTCTATTGTCTGACAGGAAATGGTTGGAGGTGATGTGGCTCAAGGTACCCATTTTCCTTTCAAATTTCAGAGAATCGCCTTGTTAAGACTTGCGTCATTTTGTGTCTTCATACTGCAAAATGCTTCACAATAGATGAAAGGCCAGCGGAAAGTTCCTCAATTGGTGTGCAAAGAGATAGTGAACCTGCCAAAGAAAAGGGAGCATCTTGCAATCACAGTGTTTCATTGGAGGTATTTATTACTGAACTTGTTCTTTTGACTTATTTATTATGGAGTTCTGAACCATTGTCTTTGCCACATATATTACTCTTTATATTAAACTTCAGGTTCAGGAAGATAATATGCCGATGGATTACCCCACTTCTCCTTGTCATTTGGAAGGTGGCTCAACTGAAGTGTTGTTGAGCACTCCAAGTGGAAATGTCTCTCCATTGCATCACATCGATGGCAATTTTGAACATCAGGCAATTTATTGCGCTTGCACACACATTCCTGTCAAATATTGATTTTCACACAATTCCTGTCAAGTATAGATCCTAGTGTTTTTAATATACATTAAACTTATTTTTCTATTGTCTTACAGGAAATGGTTGGAGGTGACGCTGCTCAAGGTACCTATTTTCCTTTCAAATTTGAGAGCATTGCCTTGTTAAGACTTGCGCCATTTTGTGTCTTCATACTGCAGAACCATGTGAACAAACTTTTGCACACAGCTTAAGTGTTTAGACTTAATTCAAGAACATTTTCACGAAGTTGAGATAGCTCACTTGGGATGTTGCTTTTGTTCTATGTCGACCTCTTATGCAGCTTTTGTTCATTAATCCTGTTTCCTCTCAGCACTGTCCTGTGGAATCATTTCTATTATATCATGAAATAATTTCTATCATAACAGCAGATACAATGTAAAATCTGTTAACTAGTCGCCTAATCCACTGGAGTTCTTTCTTTTGTAGTTTCATCAGTGTTTTTCCTCCAATATTACTATGCTTTTATTGCATAAAAAAGTAGATGGTATTTCAGACACTGTAAACTAGCTATTAAGTGCTGATATATTTAAAGAAACAGGATGGTAGCACAGCACATTACTGTGAATTTGTCTGTGTGGTGGCATATCAGTGTCCTGGAAGTGTCATTCTAAAGATATGCAAATTGTAAACTGCCATAAGTGCCATTGCACATGAGAATGGCATGTGGGGCCCAGGTTCCAAGAAATTGACCTGAAAATGATGGCAAATGTTGGTAAAGCCAAAAATAATATTATATTATATGCTGCATGAGATGCAGCATGTTTTTGCATTTAATGTTTGTATGCACTATGCAGTGTGCTTATCTAATATATTAGATGCATGAGTTTGAAAAATGTTTCCCTCCTAAAGCCATATCCTTTAGTTTTTACCAGGAAAATTGCCTAACTCTCGTATTTGCCACTGTTTGATGGACTCCACAACTCATTTTGTGTCATCTACAACTCCAAGCTTTCTTGGCTTGCAAAGTCACCCCTAGAATTTTACATTGCAAACTTTATATTACAAACATTATAAAAAAAACTTAGGAAACAGTCATGAAAACTTTTATTATTCATTTGAACAAAATCTCTCCTATTCCTCTTATCTCTACTATTGTTTCCATGTCTGTGATATGCAAACTCAATCATTGCATGGCTGGGAAAGCATGTTACAATGGAATATAGTTTTGTCGAGCAGTAGTACCTCACTTCTTTTTTAATCTTCTATGTTGTTATATCAGATGTGAGTTTGCAGGAATTAGCTTATGAGGATGTAAATGCCACAAAATAAGTTGTGTTTTTATTTTCAATATTGAGTTAAAACTGAGTGTTTGTTTAGTTTTCCATTTCTTATTATTTTGAGGTTTTAAATATACTTTGTTCGTAGACAATCCAATACATACATCAGAAATACCTCCAGAAGATCCTTATCTACATAATCAAGCTGATTTGCATCATGGAAACATCGAGGTGAGTTTCTTTTTTGTGTATTAGTCACAGCCTTTGAAATTGGTGCCGTAAATACTAAATAGTCCTACTTGAATTAGTAACACTAGTTGAACTTGAACATTTATCTCTACCAATATGGATAACATGTCACTTCCTTATCATGTAAGTAGCTCGATGAAGGCACGGGCAGAGTTGCAATGGTTTTATTATATTGCCTTCACATCATGTGGATTTCTCTCACTTACAGAAAATACTTTTTTTCATGCTTGTCGTCTTTTGGACTTTCAGAAACTGGTAGTCAATATAAGCAATGCACTCTCCCCAAGTAAAGGCAAGGACCAAAAAAGAGAGGCTAAGAAACGGCCATCAAAGAGAGGAAAAAAAGCAGCAGGTCCCTGTTTATTCTACTTTGTCCTTTGGGTTTATATTTTGTAACTTCTAATGCGTGTTGTATTGCCATCTCCTTTGGTACTGTTCCATATTGTGCTGTTCTATTTCATTATTAGGACCAGAAGCCTCCTTTGATGGAGAATTGTGCTTTCGTGTGCTTCATTAATAATTTATACATGCTGTCTCATTTGGTACTGTTCCATATTATGCTGTCTTTTGGTGACAATACTTTGTAAATACTGTTGTTCTATGCTTCTTTTTACCTATTCATTTGCCGCTTTAAACATTTATACACCCATGATATTAAGATTCTTATTCTACGGAGCTTTGAAGCACGTTTTCTTCACAGGTGAGACCAGCGATGTGGAACTACCCGCACCAAATTTTGACCCAGGAAATCAACCTAATACGCAGGACACAGATGTTGAGGTTGTTTCTTTCATTGAATATTCAATGCATCTTGTTCTGTATTTCTGGAAAATATTGTATGTATAACATATGTACAGAGATTGCAAGAAAGTATTGCATAGTTTCTTGTTTATCATGTGAACTTGCGAAGTATATGTAATTGAAGGCCATAAAGTGATAAAGATGCTGCACGTAACATACTTGAGCATTTAGTACATCAGCCATGCTGAAGTAATGAGGATGAGTTAAAATACAAACTTGTCTAGGGCCCTTAGTTCCTTAAGTTATATTCATAGACATAAACACAAGCAGCATCACACCGACTGACACAGCTTAAGCCTTAAAAGAATATGTCACACACCTTCTGATCACATGTATTAATTTCATCTTTGCCTTTGGACTTGAGCAACAGACATCTTGTATAAACAATTCACCATCCCCAAGCAAAGGTAAGAGGCAAAAGGAAGCACAAAGGAGAAATAAGAAGCGAGATTTGAACAGGAGAAAAAGCTTGGCAGGTCTGTCTTCTGCGCATTGCAATACTTATTAGATTTTCTTCAGAAATGACAAACACAAGTATATCAAAATGTATTGATGACCTAATATTTCTATTTTTCACGTATCATTACCATCAGATGCTGGTCTTACATGGCAATCTGGTGTGAGACGAAGCACAAGAATACGCTCAAGGCCTTTGCAACAATGGCTTGGTGAAAGATTTGTATATGGGAGGATACATGGCAGTAAGTATACCAGTCAACATGAACTGCTTGTCTGTGTATTCCTTTGTTTTGCTGCTTGTACGTAAGTAGGGATAGATACCCAGTGGTAACCAGACTTTCTGGCTTTAAGCCTTTGACCGTTAGGTTTCATACTGTCTGGACACACATGCTTTTGTACCCGATCTTGATGGAACCTTAATGTTAATGTTTAAAGAATACATTTCTGATTAAACATGAAAACAAAAAGGAAATAACAAGTAGGAATTGACTGGTAACTGCCTGGTTACTGCCACTTGCCTAGCTCCAGTAAGTTCTTCAAAATCCTTTTTTTTTTCTTTTATCCTGGCTTATGCTCAGAAAATGGTGCAACTCAGAACATTTATTTATTAATTGCTATATTTTCTAGTTCTATGTCATTTTTATAATATCCTGGGACACCTCCATTTTTCATCTGTCTGCTGAGTGATTTGATGACTGAGATCTCGCACATCACTACTAAGTATACATCAACCATATAACTTGGTAAGCAGATGCCAGTTCCAATTTTCATCCTGCTAGTAGCCTAGTATATCTAAACTTGAGGTAGCATGAAATGCTAGCATTTCCTGTTTTGGAAGTGGACTACAATGGGGAATTCAGAGGAGTAAGTTACAATTATTATTAAGCTAGAATCTAATACTGTTATAATAACGCTCAAGTCTTTTGCCTGCCTATGTACTCTGTTGTATCATGTATGCACCCTGCTGATAGTAATGCTATAATACAATATGATGCCGATATTAAGAAGAAAATTTTAATGTGAACTCCAATCTTTTCCAGCTATGGCCACCGTCATCGGTGTTAAATCATTATCTCCTGTTCAAGAAGGCAAAGTTGCAATGAGAGTAAAATCATTTGTGTCTGAACAGTATTCGGATCTGTTAGATAAATCAGCAAAGTATTGAGGTTCCTGGCTGGGACAAGTCTCACTGCTTTCTCTTGGAGGACAAGTTGCATATCTCCTGCAGCCTGCGATCTGTTTGGTATCTATGTGCTCCTTTCCCTGTTAATGTGTCGCCATTTGAGGTGCATCCTCCTATTTTATGAGCTAACTCTGTCGAAGTGTTGTCTCAGTTGAGTTGCTAAATGTCATGCATACATGCTCTGAACTTGTAAAATTTATTAGGTGCCTCCTCGGAGGAACATCAGTTTGCCTACTATGTACGGTATGTGTGCTACCTTATTCTCAAATACATGATGCTTTTAACATTGACATGATGTTTAATACATATATTTCATAATTATATGAATGTATTTTTAGATAAATCTACTAATACCATTTTTATATATCAAGTCCTAGTATTTTTAATCAATTAATGGTTTAATATTTCGATGTTTAACTACATTCATTAAAATATGCTATCTGTTTGTTTGAGAACGGAGATAGTAGTTCTTGAGCAAGAGTAGCATGATGCATAGAGATTTCGATCTATAAGCGCATAAAGACCACTGTAACCTGATGTGCCCTTTAGGCAAGTAGCATTTGGTTTTATTGCACAAAAGGGAGTACATAACAGAATGAACTGGCGAAGGGCCCTGGTCAAAATCTAATACAAAAAAAATAAGGCTTATAACTTTTGATTAATAATTAAGTTTGAAACATATAAGTTATTATGTTTGTTATATAGTTAGATTAATATTTTAAATTATTTTCATACAATGAAGTTGATTTCTTAGTTGCAGACGATATATATTAAAGAAATGAATGATCAAAATTCTAAATTAAAGAATATGTTAAAAACTTATATATTTTAGGATTGAGAGAATAAATCCTTGTTGGCAGTGCAGTCCAAGAATAGATACGCTTAAAAATGTTATAAGAGGTTAGAAAGCAACAGATGGTCGTGTGGGCACCAAATCAACGTATGAAGAGAAATTGCTACGTGCTTATTTCTTAATATCAAAGCGTTATAAATACGGGCTGAAGTTTTCCTCGTGAAACTTTGGATAGCAGATTCTGATTTATCGTCTTGCAGATCTGTATGTTGATTTTTTTTGGTCATGGATTCAGAGAAAAGTACTTGAACACAACAAATTCATAATTGGATCTAAGTTTTTGGTGGTGCTTAGGTATAGTTATGTCTAAAAGCAACTATACATAATATCTATGGGCTCATACGGCGAAGTCATCAGTCATCACAGAACCATTAATTTCAAAACAGGAAAAAAGAGAAGAAAATGCATAAAACGAAATTCATCACAAGTTTCAACCAAGTTTCAAAACCTATCGAAAAAACATAGGTTCTCTCTATAACTAAAACAAAAACTGCAATGGTATGTCTTCTTCAACTAGCCTCTTAGTGCGTCGGTCGAAAACCTGATCCATAGCATCAAGTTAATGGAAGAATGGCTCGCTCTTGCTCCTGCTCTCGCCCCTGGGTCTGCGATAATGGACCTCTCCTTCTCAGCTCAGGTGCTCGCCGGAGCTTCGCCGCCGGTCAGGTTCTGCCCCTCGTCTAGCTTTCCTCTTCCCTCGTCTCTATCTTCCTCTGCTTTCTCATGGCTGGTCCCCTTCTTCCGCTGCTCGAGCTTGAGCATGATCTCGCGCTTGCCAATCTCGTCTCTTCTTGGGATTTCTCCTCTGGCCAAGATTTTCAGCATCTTGTCCTGGTCCGTTTGGGCTCCCCAGTCCATCACCCCTCCTCCTCCCCTGAAGGCTCTTTCCTTCTCACGGTCGTCTTCAAGCACTTCACTTTCAGATTAACTGAGCTTTCGGTTAGCCTTGCTCTCCATTCTTGCCTGGGTAGTTCTCCTGCTGGTTTCCACGTTCATTTCCTTAGTGATCGTCATTTTCGCTTCTCGGTTGCGTCCAAGCATGTTGGCTTTATGATCTGCAAGCTACGCCGGGTTATTTCTGATTGTTTTGATCTCTCATTTCATCTATGGTGGAAAGGTGGTGCCAATTGGGTCGCTGATAAAGCTCGTTGGGAGCGTGAGGAGTTGGCGAGTTGGGTCACTCCTCGGCGCCTTCGTCGACGGCACTCCTCCTCTGTTAACTCCGGGAAGGCGGTTTCCTTCTCGAACGCCATTTCGGTCTTCCAGTTCGACCCTAGCGATCCCGCTCATCTCACTCCCAGGGCGAGTCGTTTGATTTTGAATTCTAGCCTTCCTCTGGCACTTCCCCCCTCCCCTATCTCCTTCTGGGTTGGTCGTATCCGGATTCCGGTTTCTGTAAAGCCTGCTTCTCGCTCTGCTCTTCTTCGCAGTCGAAGTTTGCTTCCTTCTCTTCTTGGTAGCTTCTCGCCCCTGTTAGCTTGCTCCTCTCCCAATTCTACTCCCCCCCGCCTCCAGCTCGGTCCTGGAGGGACTTTCTAGTTCGGCTTCTGGCCTGCCCTCCATTCCGGTGAAAAAAGTCTTCCTCAGGCTCAAGAACGCACTGGCTGCCCCCCGTCCTGACGTCTTTTCACGGGCGGTTCCCTTGAGGAGTGTGTTTTACCCAGCCAAGCCAGCTTGCATTAATTACCCACAGAATCCCTGTCCCGTCAACTTTTGCAAGCTACCCCCTCGCTGCTCATTTTGTCACTACTACGACCACATTGTATCACACTGCCGCAAGCGTAAATTTTCACCAAAAAGCCTTTGGACCCCTAAGAAAGTTTCCCCTCCGTGCTCCTTGACCCCTCCCCC
Source organism: Zizania palustris (assembly GCA_019279435.1). NCBI lineage: Eukaryota > Viridiplantae > Streptophyta > Magnoliopsida > Poales > Poaceae > Zizania > Zizania palustris. The sequence continues at coordinate 54,446 of JAAALK010000290.1, read as the reverse complement.
AACTCGGGCTACTAGTCCTCCCTCTTGCCCCTCTCTTGCACTTGCACTTCTCAACAACCCTAACCAGCCTTCTTCACCCCCAGTTCATTGTCCAATGGCGAACTTCGCCACCGACCCCCTCCCTTTCTTGCCACGCGGCGCTATCATCTCGGACGACGGAGGCGCGCTTTGCAAGCTTCGCAACGTGGTTACTCTCACTGGTCAGCACGTCAAGCGGAATGAGGACATGGTGATCGCGGAGTGCGACGAGCTCTTCGACTTCATGGAGAGGCAAGAACTCCTTCACCTGGTCCACAACCACATTACTCAGGTTATGAGGCAACGTGTTGTGCATTTTACTAACTATCCTATTGGTCTGGACATCTTCAAAATGGGAGGTATATTTGCTAGAGATTGTTTGATTGCCTCGAGCCCGCTTTGGGTAGGTGATCACCTTGTCCGTTTTATCAAGCACGACGAGGCTATAAATCATCGGAATTCCCCTGCTGCTAGAATCGGATGGGTCATGTTCCTGGCTTTTCCTCTTGACTTCAAAGATGCTAACTTTCTTGAGCAAGTGGTTGCCTATTTTGGTAAACTCTTGTACTGGCATGCAGATGATCAGAATGTTTCTAGGGTTCTCCTGAAGGTGCTCTTTGATAATTCGTTGGACATACCTAGGAGCATAACGGTTAAGTCTTGCCACTCTATGGATGGGGAAGGTCGATCATGGACGTTCTCAGTTTATATCCTCAGTAATGGCCTTGCAGACGTCTTCCCTGCTGATGAAGATGACTTGCCAGCGGATGGTGGGAATCCTCACCCGTTTAATGGGCAAATTTTTCCTGATGATCCGGACTGGGTTCAACATTGGGTTAACGAACAGGCGCTGCATGGGCTCAATCATCAACAGAATTTTGGTTTGGATTTAAATGCTGCGCCCCTCCATCCTCATGATGATATGGTTGTGGATGAACCAGACTTTTAGTGGCCTCTTGATCCTGCTCAACCCCCTAACCCAGTTCAGCCTGCACAAGTGATAGAGGAAATCAGCGTGGTGTCATCTGCTATAGCACAGTCCAACACAAGTCTGTCCTCTAGACAGTCGAACACCTCTCTTGAGGTTCTCTGGGTGCCTCCCTCAGATGGAGCAGCATTATTTTCTCAACTGCCTATGCATGAATCTAGTCCAACTTTGGTTGAAAAGGTTTCACCCACACTTTCTGCTGGGGGTTCAGCAGTGCCTTCGGTCACCATAGTGAACAGTTCATATATTTTCCAATAGTGTTACACCGTCGAGGATCCTCAAAGGGGAGTCTGCCGCTTTGGGAAGAGGTTATGAATCTGACGCTTCTTGTCGACGTCATGCCTCACTTTCTAGTTTCTCCCCAGGACCCGGGAGTTTATTCCCCATCCTATTACGTCATGCCAAAACGACAGCCATCGTCCCACTTGCGATGGACGAAAATCGCTTCTTGCATCACATCCTGGTCAAATGATGTCACGCTAATAAAAGTGGATGCTAGTTAAGGCATGGCAAATATGAAACACCCACGGTTAACATTGAACATTATTTGTCAGGACAAGCGGGGATACGGTATCAATGTAAGACACTGACCATAATTTGCAAAAGCAGGGAAAACAACCCCAGGTACATCCAACTATTGCAAACAACATATTCATGATTCACAAAAAAAGTTATAAAATTATACACCTGTTTATACCAAAATTTTGGATTCCGACAAGGAGAGAGCGGTGTGAGCCTACTGAAAAAACCAACCGTGCAACGAATTCAAAACCAACTGCTTCAAAAGAATGTGGCCAGGCAGCAAACCCTGGCAAAGACTCATGGTAACTGGGATGAAAGGTTATCCTTTCCATCTAAAGATAACTTAAAGTACAAGCTGGAACTGAGAAAATCACCAGACGCCCAAGAGATCTCAGTTTCAAAATAAAAAGCATTGAGAAGTTCCACTTTGCACTTTCCATCTAGATCTCTTGTCCTCTGAGTGCACTTTGGTTAAGCACTGGCTAAGCATGTTATGTTCCAGCTGTAACCAGGCATCTGCTTTTGAAGTATTAGCTAATACTTAGGTCACACAGTTCATCCACCGTTCCATTCAAAGTGCATGTCTTTCCATCCACAGTTTTCACTTGCACATTTGCCAAAACTCCATTTTCTGATGAATCTTCAAGACTAACAGCAGAATAGGCTGCAGTAGCACTCTTGCTGCCTTCAAAGTAGGTTGAGTATGGGAAATATTCAGCGCATCGTGTCTTCCAACCTGTGGAGATAGTAAAGTTAATCCTGACAGTTCTATAACCAGAGATGGTTCACTAAACAGAGAATCAACCAGCAAGGTATGAGTTGGGGTCGTGTCAGCCAAGCATAACAATGATATGCATTTGTTGTATCACTTTAACAGTTAAAGGGGTTCAATCATGATATCAATAAAATGATGGCATTAGCAGAAATCTTGACTCAGGGTCATGCCATCAAAAGCAGTATAGCATAGAGTGGTGATAGAATACACCTAGTGGCATGTAATGACAGATTTCATGGCCATTAGAAAGAGTAGCCCATTGCCAGCAATCACTAATACAAGGCGAAATAACTTGGGTATAGAGGAAATCAGCGTGGTGTCATCTGCTATAGCACAGTCCAACACAAGTCTGTCCTCTAGATAGTCGAACACCTCTCTTGAAGTTCTCTGGGTGCCTCCCTCAGATGGAGCAGCATTATTTTCTCAGCTGTCTATGTATGAATCTAGTCCAACTTTGGTTGAAAAGGTTTCACCCACACTTTCTGGTGGGGGTTCAGAAGTGCCTCTGGTCACCATAGTGTACAAAAGGCGTAGCAAGGTTGTTCCACCGGAGATTTCCAAAAGCACTTCTCACAAGGATTTTTCCTCCGAAGCCCAAGACCCAGTGGAAGGACCCCGTCGCAGTGCACGTATCAAAGATAAGCTCAAAGGCTTCCGTACCAGTGACGACTCCCGCCATGGCGAGTTATCCCTCAAGCACGTCGACCAACTGGCAGGCTGCAAGGGGAAAGAGATTGCGCTACCCCCTGCCTTCAATTCAAGATTTCCTCAAGGCACTAAAATCGGGTATGGTTCACTCCCCCCTGTCCGTTAGTCAAATTCAGCATACTGCAGTTCACCTCTGTGGTATTAGTGCAGCTCATATCTCGGAAGATAAGCTTCATGCTCCACAAGCTGAGGGATCTGGACTGGTCCCCTTCAAGGAGCACCCTCCAGCAGACGAAAATGGTCACTAAACAGATTTTACCCCTGGATTGTGGTGCTTCCAGCGGCAGTCAGTCTTCAGTTTGGCTTACATCCATCTTGGTGTCTCCTCGTGTTGAGGCATTTTTTGTAGTGAACTGTTATTTTGGCTTCTTTATTCTCAAGCTATTATCATTATGGGGCATGTTCTTTACATGTATGTTTGCCGCTGGTACCTTTTGGCTAGGTCTTTCTAGTATCCTACATCTTGGCTGTGGGATAGTGTTCTACTACTTTCGCTGCATGTTGCTTTATGGGTAAAACTATTGACTGGCACATCTTAAATTGGAATATAAGAGGCCTTAATTCCCCTAGCAAACGGATAGTGGTGAAGTCTATGTTGGTTGACCACTCTTTTGTTCGAAGTATAGCCCCCCGACGTTTTGATAAATTTGCCTTCACCCCCTCCCATGGCGCTTCAGGAGGCATTCTAGTTGTTTGGGTGGGCTCTAAATTCTCGGGGCAGGTCATTTCTATGGATTTCTTTCAGATTACTATTGGCTTTACCTCGCTGATTAATGGCCAAAGGTGGCGTCTCTCAGCCGTCTATGGGCCTTGCGGGCAGCCCGAGAAATCAGTTTTCCTCAATTGGCTTTCTAATGTTCACATATCTGACCATGACAATTGGATGTTCATTGGAGACTTTAACTACTATCGTTACGCACACAACAGGAATAAACCTGGCCCGAATCTCACTGATATGCAGTCTTTCAACAATTGCATTGGAGCTCAAGGTTTGCTGGAAACCCCCCTAACTGGCCGTCAATTTACCTGGAGCAATATGCAATCTAATCCTTTGTTAGTCCAACTGGACTGGTGCCTCACATCCGCTAATTGGATCACTAATTACCCGGTCACTAGTTTCGCTGCCTTGGGCCTTCATTCTTTTGATCATGTCCCTTGTATTGTTCGGATTGGCTCTAACATTCCGCGTACACGTTTGTTTCGTTTTGAGAATTTTTGATCTACACTCCCAGGCTTTCAAGAGGCAGTCTCTAATTGTTGGCATAGTAATTTGGTCCAAGTCGGTTCAGCCCAGCGGATTTCTTGTAAGTTTCTTAGACTTCAGAAATGCCTTCGCAATCGGAGTAAACAGATAAGTAGGATGAACTGGAATCTAGAAAATTGTCGAACCATCTTGCTCTTCCTAGATTCATGTGAAGATCAGAGGTCTCTTTCTTTGACAGAATACAACTTCAGGCTCATTATCAAAGATAGTATAACCTCCCTCCTACAGTTTATACATACTTATTGGAAGCAGCGTTACACAGTGAGGTGGACCCAGTTAGGGGACGAGAATACCAAATACTTTCACGTAGCAGCAAGCGATCGCCTTTGTCATAACACTATAGCTTCGATTACTCTGCCGAATGGAACTGTGTTGTACTCACAGGAAGAAAAAACTGAAGTCTTTCTTGATTCCTTCTTGGGAAGAATGGGTTTCTCCTCACCTCCTCAGATGCTCTTCAATCTCACAGAGCTGATTCCGCCTCACCAGAGTTTAGATCACCTCGCTACGCCATTCCTCTTGTCGGATATCACTTCGGTTGTCCAGAATATGCCAAGCAGTAAAGCGCCAGGACCGGATGGCTTTAATGGTCATTTCTTTAAAAAATGTTGGCATATAATCAAGGATGACATCTTTTCTCCATGCCAGGATTTTTTCAATCACAAGACTGACCTGTGGCCAATTAACAACTCCTACATTATCCTAGTACCTAAAAAGAGCAATCCGACAATGGTTAATGATTACAGACCAATCTCCCTAGTTAATTCAGTTATCAAGATTATTACCAAGCTCTTAGCGAACAGACTACAACCACTAATGCCTAGTATCATCCATGATAATCAATATGGCTTTGTTAAGGGGCGCTCCATTCAGGATTGTCTAGTCTGGACGTTCGAATATACTCATCAGTGCCACTGCAGCTAAGACCCGGTGGCCCTTCTAAAACTTGACTTCGAAAAAGCTTTCGACACAGTAGAGCATTCAACGATTTTATTGATGCTTTCTCATCTGGGTTTTCCCAGCTGCTGGATCAGGTGGATCTCCTCTCTTCTCCTATCAGCCCACTCTGCAGTTGTGCTTAATGGCATTATTGGGAAAATCTTTACTTGCAAGCGGGGTGTGCGTCAAGGTGATCCCCTCTCATCACTCCTATTTATCATTGCCAGTGACCTACTTCAGTATGTTCTAAATGAGGCTGCCGCTAGGGGTGTCGTCAAAGCACCTCCTTGTCACCATTTGGATGACTTTCCAATAGTTCAATATGTTGACGATACCATTGTCTTCCTCGAGGCCACTCAATGGAATGTTTTTTCTCTCAAGGCCCTGCTCAACTCATTCTCTGCATCCACAGGCTTGAAAATAAATTTTGACAAATCATGCCTAGTCCCCATTAACATGGAACGCCTCGAGGCTGAATCGCTGGTTCATACTTTTGGCTGTGGTTTGGGCTCATTTCCATTCACATATTTGGGCCTTCCCTTAGGTATTCGTAGACCGCGTTTTCAGGATTTCACCTCTCTTATATCTAAGATGGAACAAAGATTGGTGGCAACAGCTTACTGGCTCTCTTTTGCTGGTAGGCTTCAGATTATCAACTCAGTGCTCTCGGCATTACCTACATACACCATGTGTATGTTTCATCTTCCGGTTAAAGTCGTTTCACACATTGACAGAATACGAAGGCAATGTCTCTGGAGAGGATCTAGCATTCAGAACCCCAAATTGCCCCTGGTAGCATGGAGACATGTTTGCCGACCAAAAAAATATGGTGGCTTGGGTGTAATCAACCTTCGTATTCAAAACACTACCCTTCTTATGAAGCATTTGGCTAAATTCTACAACAAGCAAGATGTTCCCTGGATCAAGCTCATTTGGCAATACTATTATAACTCAGTGCCCCCTCCACATCTGGTTGGTCAGCGAGGTTCCCCTTGGTGGAAAGATATTTTGAAATTATGGCTCATGTTTTGTGCCATTGCCAAGCCTATAGTGGGTTGTGGGACTACTATCTCTCTTTGGCATGATCTTTGGTCCCCCATGCCTCTCGCTTTGCTTCTTCCCAGGCTATTCTCATTTGCCAAATCCAAAAAAATTTCGCTGGCAAATTTTTGCAAACATCCAGAGCTCAGCTTTCATTTCTTCCTTCCCCTATCCCCAGAGGCCCTAAGTGAATTTCAGCAGCTACAAACCCTGATTCTTGAGTTGGGGCCAATGTCGGACTCAATGGATTCGTGGACCTTTTATGGGGTTCCAGCAACTTTCGCCCACACAGGTTATACAACAGTTCTTTTGCCAACAGTCAGGTCCATCCTCTTTTCCCTCAAATTTGGAAGACCCAGTGTTCTAATAAAATCAAGGTTTTCTTCTGGCTGCTTCTTCTGGATCGTCTAAATACCAGGGAGATACTGAAGAGGAAGAAAATCCTCCTGGACTCATCTGATTGCTTATGTGTCCTCTGCTCTAGGGGTATTCTGGAATCATCTATGCACCTCTTCTTCCAATGTGACTTCAGTGTTTCATGTTGGTCAAGTGTTGGTATCTGTTGGGACTCTTCACCCTCGGCAGCAGATCTGGTAGAGAATTTTCATCGAGTCACACAACGATCTTTCCCCTGGAGCTCATTTTCGTTAGCTGTTGGAGTTTATGGATCCATCGAAACAACTGTATTTTCCGTAACCAGCAGCCTTCTCGGCGTGCCTGGCTCTCGCTTTTTCGCTCTGAACTTGATTGCAATCCCACAGGTTCAACCCTAGGCTTAAGTCCATCGTTGCTTCCTGGTTTAATCGGTTGTAATCTACCCCTCTGCCTATCTCTCCTTCCTAGTCCCCTGTACTTTAATCTCGCTTTGAACATTTTGTTTTTTCTTAATACAAAACCATTGGTAGGAGCCTCTCCTACCGGTTTCCATCAAAAAAAAACTGCAAGGGTCCAAGGGATAACATGCTATCTCAGACAGGAGTCTTTATAGGGCATTATTTAGCCCTGACGAACACAAATAATCCTAGTTAACCCGAGCATTGTACAACCAAAAAAACAGTGGCGATTCTGACATCTGGAAGTCTGTTCTTCTAGCTGTCCTATGCTGATTGATATCATCAGGTCTTGTCCACATTCTCTTGCACATTCTGTGAGAAAACAACACAACTCCCGCCCTAGTTTTTGTCAAGAACCAGAGTCCAGAACGACAAGGATCCTAGTTGAGAACGACAATCTTCTGTATTTTACTAGGCTTCTTTCCTTTTGCTGGTTGAGGCACCCGGCCATCTGGATCTTTGCATTCATCTTTGGCAGGCATGTTTGGTTCATTACCACCATCTTCATCGCCATCATCGCTATCATCTTCCGAGTCAGATGAGCTGCAAGTAAATGCCCTTCCTGAAGGTGTGAAGCCATTGATTGTAGCTTCAGCTACCTCTATTGCTTTCTCTGAATGCAGATCAGCTACACCAAGAAGCAAATCCTACAAACAGAATTGCATACTCCCCCATTAGCACAGTTAAACTGCGCCGGGCATTGCCTACATAATGTTACAAACTACAAAAACATTCTAGCTTACCATCTCAATATATTCCTTCTCGTTTCCTGTAAGCGCTTCTATATCATACTCTTCAGGAGGCTTATTCTGCACCCACATTACACGAATTGGAGTTACTCAACAGCAGTAGCATTCATCTAATGCAATATCAGCTAGAAGCATACTTGTGCATCGAACTGCAATTTATCGTTCGCCTTTGCAATCTCTCCCAAGAAATCTTTCACCTTCCCAAGGACTGAGCTCCATTCCAACACCAGAAGCAACAGAAAATTCAGTCAGCAGAGTACATTAATAAACTTACTCAAGGAACTCTTTTCTTTTTGCATACAAATCACAACCTGCTACGCCCAGCTACAGAGTACAATGCTACCAAAGCAAAAAATTTTTGTCCCGGTAAAGCTAAGCTCAAACTACGAGATTTTACTGGGAGATCGATGTGTTTTTACAGCGACGTTGTGTCAATGAGCAAATTTCAATCGACGAAGCAGAAAAACGCAGTTGCAGGCTTGCACCGTCTATGATTGTGGCAGCAAGAATACCTTGGCTATTGGGGAGTGGATCGGTGGGAGGCCCCGCCTTGCGCTTCCCCTCCTTGTGCTGCTTCTGCTCCTCTCTGCTCGCAAGAAGCGACTCTGCAAAAAAAAATCACACGGACACAAACATCATCACAAGGCCAGGACGAGAAGGATGCGAAGGCGAAGGCAAGAGGAAGGGGGGAGGGGAGGAGGCAGGGGACAAGGGCGGCACCGATGAGGGACGGTGGCTTGGGCTCGGAAGGGAGGTCCAGGAGCTCCTTGCTCGGTTCCCCCACCATGGCGGCCACCGGCGCGGCGTTTGGACCCGACAAGACCCTAACCTGTGGTCCTGTACTAGTACCGCTAGGCGCTAGCTCCGCGGGAAGGGAAGAAGACTCGTGGCCGTGGGCACGTCGTGGCGGCTGGCGGCGTGGTAGTGCTCGGGAGCGCCAGCCCCCGCCGCCGCTGTGAAGTAATAAACGGGTGGGCCGTGGGCCGTGGGCCGTGTTTGCGACAATTAGGCGGGACCTCATTGTGACATCTCGGACCGGAGCATTTTTTTTTCAAAAAAAAATACATTTTTTCTTCAAAATTTCAAATCTGTTTCAAATCTGTTATGCAGATTTAAAATTTTCAAAAATAACTCTATATCGGTAAATCATCCACCGATCTACATCTATATAGATTGGCAGATGATTTATCAACATAGGTCGGCTGACTGCCACATTAACATTAACATCTATACTGCCTTGGGACCGTGCGGTGAGTCGAGCACGGGACCAGTGACGCGGTGGGGGATACAACGCGCACGCGGGCGACCACTAGGCGCACTAGCGGGTGGCTCGCGACAGGGACTAGCAGCGCGAGACGACGCGACGGGACGCAGCGGCCAAACGGGCGAGCATGACGGCTCGGCTAAACTGGCGGGTGCATAGGTACTAGAGTGAACGGGGCACGGGTGGGGTGTGGGTGTGCGAACGTGTAGGTGGTGATGGTAATTGGGTATAACGGGTAAAAACGCATGTCCATATCCGTTACCCGCGGTTGTCGTATACATGTTCATCCGTAAGCGAAAAATAAAGAAACCAAGCAGACCATGGTGGCACGACAAAGCTCATAGAAAGTGGGGACGTCGCTCGCTGCCGGAGAAAGCGTCGAGGGGCGAGGGCTCGAGGCCGACTGAAGGGCGGGGGTTGGCTACGGTGACATGGGGCAGCATAGTGAGAATGGTTGCGGCGGTCTAGTGCGGGGAGGCGCGCAAGGCACTGACGTGGGGCTGACCATAGCGGGCCAATGTAGGGTGGAGCGTGATAGGCATGCGCACGGCAACGTCCCTGCTCGAGGCAACACGTGGAGCATGGAGGGTAAGGAGGAAAGGGCATGAGAAGAGGGTTAGACGGCTAGTGGCGGCTGAGAGTGGGAAGAGAGTGAGGAAAGAGAGGGGTCGAGGGTTTGGAGGGGATTTTTATACCTAGGATAATCGGGCAAACGAGTAAAGTGGACATGTGTAGTTAATATCTATATCCGTACTTTTTTATCGTTCGGGTATGAAATTAAAAATAATTGACCCTAATAAGATTTTTACCCGTAGATAAACGTATAATCAGACACGATTGACATCCCTAGACTAGGCTTCTATCGACAGTTGGTCTCCGATAGAGCTGATTTTTGCCATGTTGGTCTATGTCGACGAACCATTTGTTGAGTGTCGATCTATCCAGATCCGCAGACCATAGCTCGATAATAAGTTATTTTTGAAAATTTTGAAATCCCATACCCAATTTGAAATTTTAAATAAAAAGTATTATTTGAAAAATCCAGAGGGAGAAATGGAGTAATTAGTCGATTCTAGTAAAATGTGCCTGCCACCCACATAAACAATACCACCATCAAATCATCATCTATATAGCGAAATCACTTACAAATCCATCCAAATGTGTGTTACTCCAACCCATAGGCCATAGCTAACACTCGTCTCAGTCTAGTTTCATACAACGGTTACAAGCACGTAAAAAAATACGCTTAAACATGCTTTCGTACGTCTCGTGAAGTTCTCGAAAGCGAGTGCAAGTGCACTACTTATTCTCGACAGCACATTATTTGGCACAGAACACCATTTATGATACATAAACAGGGCGAATGGCAGTCACAGGATCTCTGCCGCAGCGTTGCTATAATGTTGGTAGATTTACTTCCTTGGCGTGTCTGCGTACTTCCAGGTAGTATGTGCAAAGGAAGTATACTGTCTTCCACCAGCGACATCTTCTTCGCGTATCTGTTTGGAGATTTCATTCAGGTCATCATCTGTGAGCTTCACCTTCAAGGAGTCAATGTTGGCATCTAGGTTCTTTATCTTGGTTGTCCCTGAGAAATTTTACAGAGAGTTTCTCAGATATCAATGTTCATCTCAGAGGCATACAAACATAAAAACAAGAGAAAATTGATCATTTGCCACTCAAAAATGTGGGCTTCGATCATTTGCCATCGTAAAGTTTGGCTTCTACTAAATGTCATCCAAAATTTTGCCACCCTCTACTATATGCCATTTTCATGTTTTTAATCCATTTTATTGCATATCAACTTATAAAAATGACTACTTTGCCGCCTGCCCGAAGGCCCCCCAGCCACGCGGGGAGCCACCCCGCTGCCCCCGTGTCCGGAGTGCCTACGCCGCCCTGACGCCTACCACCCCGTAGTCTTTGAAGGGCAAAGTAGGATTTCTGTATTAAAAGCATGAAAATGACATATAGTAGAGGGTGGCAAAGTTTTTGGATGGCATTTAGTAGAAACCAAACTTTACGATGACAAATGATTGAAGCGCATATTTTTGGGTGGCAAATGATCGATTTTCTCTAAAAACAACGAGCTCTCCTGCTTATGCACTTGTTTGGATTTGAATCAGGTCATATTTGGAGCCACCAAAACAATTTAGTAAAACAACTGCACCACTGCAAGCTTGAAGTTAATATCTGTTTATTTATCTTAATAACTTCCGACTTCTGAGAACTAGGCATTTCAGTTTTATCTGCATAGGTATTTGTAATATCTGTTGTGTGTCGGAGACAAAAATAGGCACTTGCCATATAGGTCAGCATTGCATACCATCAATAACATCAGAATGGGGTTATTAGCACTCACCTGGTATTGGAACCACATCATCCCCTTGATGCAGAACCCAAGCCAAAGCCAACTGAGCAGGGCTGCATTGGTGTTTCTTGGCCAGCTGTTCCATTTTCAGGTAAAGATGCTTGTTCTTCTCCAAATTTTCAGCAGAAAACCGTGGATGTCCATGCTGGAAAGAATAAAACAAAGTTCATACCTAAGTAATATGAAAGTAATCGTTTGCTGCAGCTCAAGAAATGGTACTTGGACTGTACCAGATTAGATTCAGCAGACACTTGCTCTGTCACTCCTCTCCCAGCGAAGAACCCACGGGCGATAGGGCTGTAGGGGACAATTCCAATGCCCAACTCCCTGGATTTCATGCATTGCGATGAGTTTTCTTGCGCAAGCAGTCGGTCAGTAGAATTTGTGATGCAGAATTCACCTGCAAAGGGGGACAATCTCAGGTTCGATGTCACGAGCCCAAAGAGACCACTCCATCTGCACTGCAGTGATTGGGTGCACGGCGTGAGCACGCCTGATGGTGTCAGGGCTCGCCTCGGATAACCCAATGTACTTCACCTTCCCCTCCTCCACCAATTTCTTCAGCTCACCAATCTACCGCAATTGCGACGAAAAAGTTTATCATTTCAGTAACAGCGCAGATGGCAACGCAAGAATTTTGGTGCAGCAGAGACAGACCGTGTCCTCGATGGGGATGGTGGTGTCGATGCGGTGCTGGTAGTAAAGGTCGATGTGGTCGACGCCGAGGCGGAGCAGGCTGGCCTCGCAGCAGGCGCGCACGTACTCCGGCCGGCCGCACACCACGCGGCCGCCGTCGGCGTCCCGCCGTATCCCGAACTTGGTGGCCACCTGCACCTGCTCCCGCGGCATCTGCTTCAGCGCCTGGAGGAAGCGGGCAGGCGGGCGCCGCACCGGCCATGCTGTTTTAGACTTTTATCTCACCATCCGATCATTCCAATCCCCAGTACAGGGAGAGGAACCAGGAAACGGGCCGAACCTTGCCGAGGAGGGTCTCGTTGGTGTGGGGGCCGTAGACGTCGGAGGTGTCGAAGAAGGTGACGCCGCGGCGGAAGGCGTGCGCGATGACGGCGACGCCGGCGTCGACCTCGAGCGGCGAGTTGTACGCCCCCGTGAGCCCCATGCACCCGAACCCCAGCTTGGACACCTAAGCCCGAATTCCATCCACCGATTGAGTACGCGACCCATTGAAAACAGGAAGAACCGATCGATCGATCGATCGAGCGAGCGAGCAAGAAAAATGGGGGAATGAGTGATCACCTCTAGCCCCTGCGTGCCGAGCTTCACCCGTGGAATCGGCGCCGCTGGAGCTTGCTCCATGGCCTCAAGGTCGCAGGGGAGACGAGGAATGGCAGAGGTCACTCAGGTCAGTGAGGAAGTGAAGTCTGTGAAGGATTGCAGCCTCCAGTCCTCTTCTCCGGTGTCCATTTTCTCTGGATATTTGGAATCTTTTATTTTTTATTTTATATAACTAACCTCCAATTAAAATAGTTTCTCAATCGCTCTCCTTTTGTCATAGTGTACGTAGTCGGATCACAGAAAAATTTGTGTTGCACGAATCAAACAAATTTTTCGTTTTTTCAAGTAAAGAGTGATGAGATTTTAAGCTAAAATTTCAATCTATGATTGAAATCTGCCAAACAAACAAGTCTTTATGTGAAAGGATAAAAGCCACCATTCGTACGATATTGTTTTAGAATGCTACTCTTGTAATATATCCGAGAGATATCCAATATGATTTTATATCTTAAATTTTGTAGTCTTGAGTTAAAAACACCCCTCCAATAATTTTTAATTGATTCTCTGTTTTTACTTTTTAGGAATCACTAAATTCCTCGTGGACTCTCATTTTCTACCATTTCAGCGTGATACAAGTGAGAGAAAAACAAAGAAAGAGAAGACATATGATAAGTCATGAGGATATTACTGTATTTAGGGCATGTTTGGATTCAAAAGCTAAAGCAAAGTGACTAAAAAATGGGCTAAAATTTTAGTCACCCTTTGTTTGAATACAGGGGCTAAAAAAGGGGCTAAAACATTTATTGTTGTGTATAATGACTGAAATATCCCTCATTTATTGCTCTTGTTTTTCATGCATGCATGCATGGTAGGGGTATGGGTGGAAAAGGGGCATTTTAGCCCCTCTTTAGCTTCTCCTTGGGGCTAATGGGCTAAAAAATTTTAGTCCATTTTTAGCCCTGCTGTTTAGATTTTTAGCCTTAAAAGTGACTAAATTTTAGTTCCTTACGCTTTAGCCCATCCAAACAAGCCCTTTAAAACAGCGCCCTTTTGCTCACATGGCAGCACTCCACGTCACCACTTTGCAGAAAAGTCCTTCCACTTTTCTGTAATTCGTTAAGCCTCCTGCATTTTGGCTAGCGTGGCCTCTTCCACAGGCCGCCACGTCGCCCCAGTCGGAACTGACGGTTTTGCGAAATAGCCCTCCTGTTCGTCGGTAATTATGTGAAGGCCTGACGCCGTACTCTCCGGTGAGTTGTTTTTTTGCGTATGAATCCATGTTTCATGATATTTTATATGCGAAGAAGAGAAAATTCAGGAAATAGAACTACGCTCTAAAATTTAAAAAATGCGGGGAGGTTTTTGCAAAAGTGCTAGGCCGCTCAGGGCACCTAGCCCTCGCGTTCCCGGTGCCCCATTCGCCCATCCCTAGCCCGTTTGTCATCTCCCCCGATCTAACCGGTAGCCCTAGCCCACCGCCGCCTCCCCCGCCTGTCCATTCACCACCGCCTCCCGCCGGCATCGCTGCTCATGGTTGTCGGTGCCTCACCGGCCCGTTCCTCCACGCGCGCCATCGTCGGGCTAGATCTAAGATTGCCTTCATCGTTGTGGTGAACTCCGCCGCCTCGAGTAGGAGGAGCAGTTGGCGGTGATGGTGCGTCCGACGCACGAACACACCCATCTTCCCCTTCGCTCCTCCTCTCCTCCGCACGGACGCCTCCATGAAGCAGCTAAACCGGCAGTCGAGCCTCGAGTAGGAGGAGCAGTTGCGTTCAATGCCCTCGCTGGTGCTGCCTCCACCGCCACTTCGACCAACAGCGATGGCTACGAGGAGTTCGACCTTCCGCTTCTGCCCTCCGATTTTGGCGCCTTTTGATTATATGCCTTAGTAGTTTGCTGTAGCTTGCTTCTTGTTATATACTGTATGTTGCTTTTCTAATGTGGCGGAAATGTATGTTGCTTTTTTAATGTGGAGGAAAATAAGATGATACATCAATCGATCACATCTTTGTTCCCTTGATACCTAGCTCGAGCTTGTTGTTGAAGAAGAAAGACAAACCATTTTCAGTTTCCTGGTAGCGCTCCGAGTCTCCTCTTTGCTGTTTCCAGTCTGCTGTTGCTTTCCAAACCATCACAGATCTTTGGCTTTTGAGGAGCCATGCTGAATAGCGTGGGCCTCATGGCTCCAGATGTGATGAGTCATTGTCAACGGTAGTCAAAGAGGACTGAAATGAGAGAGAAGATCTGTTGCGTCTGGGCCGCGTGTGACTCAGGTACACGGGCAGCAAGCGACTGTCGGGCAGAGGAGGCCGCGAAGTCGGGCTGGCCCAATCCGGGTACATGGGCTAGGAGCAGCAGAGGATCCACTGGACTGTTGACCGGGATTGACTCAGGTACACGGGCGGCGAGTGATTGCCGGGCTGAGGGAGCTGCGGAATCGGGCCGACCCAATCCGGGTACCCGGTGCGAAGACGGTGGACGGCTGGACGCTTTGTCAGTTTCGGCGCAAAACTGACGACCGCTGATCGCGGATCTGACCGTTCTGAGGCGAAGCCGTAGCTGCTACGAAAGCTCCGCATCAGGACAAGTTACCTTTATTTAGGATTTTACTATTTTGCCTTTAGGCCCACAGTCTGTCAGTCGAGTCTGTAAAAATATCCTAAGGGAAGTTTCGGTCTTTTCCATTTTTATTCAGCGTCTGCAAAAATCCTAGGGTTATTTCTGCATTTTACCCATTTATTGGGCTGCCTATAAATAGGCCCCAATAGTCTAGGGTTAGGGCACCCATTTTGAAAAACACTTTACCAATTCTGAAATTCGTGGGTCACTTTCTCTTGTTTTTTTTTCCACCGTGTTCTTCTCCTGTTTCCGTGGGAGCGCCGCCTTGCGCCCTGGCTGCCCTGCCCGGCAGGTCTCCCGCCGCCTTGCTGGCTGCTACGCTCCTGCGCCGCCCAGGCTTTGCACCGGCGCACCGCCAAGGCACCGTGCCAGCGCGCCTCCATGGCCAGGCGCTGCCCAGGTCCTGCACCAGCCTCCCGAGCGTCCGAATCCGACCGGATCTCATGCGGGCACTACGTGTGGCATTAGCTGCAGCAAGCACCGGAGTTTAATGCAGCGGCACGGACTCCGAGGTACTGTAGAAGCTGCAGCACGAAATTTCCAATCGCGTAAATTGAGGCAAGTTTTTGCTGTGTATTTTACTCTGATGCTCATAGCAAATTAACCTTGATCACTGTTTCATTCAGAGTAATTTTTCTGTGTATGTTTTTACGTTTCTTCGCTGTTGTTTAATCCTCTGTATCTCTCAACAAATCAAACCAAACCATGATTAGTACTAATTGCATTTCTCGATTTGCGTGCTAATTAAATATTCATGTGTTGCCATGTTTCACGTACGATCAGTATTATTTCAATACTTCCCGTAACATCCTATTACATGTGATGGCATACTTTAAAAAGTATTTTTCATGAATATATTTATCTGTTGATTCATCTGCTGTTTTGATAGATGATATTGATTATGGTGTTTTAATTTGAGCACTGTTTCATTTCGGTTAGAACATCACGTTTTACCTTCTTCATATGTGTTGGTTTGATTAAATGCCTGTGAGTTAATTAATCTGTTGAATCTGCCTTTAAGCACTGTGTTGGTGTCTTTTCGATTAGGACACCGGTCGTTTTTAGGCTAGATCATTTTAGGTCCTGTTGATCTGTTTACTTTTCCTTGCTAAGTCTGTCGAGGTGCGTTGGGTGTTGGGAGCAGGCCATTGATTCGAAAGAATTTTTTAGGCGCCCATTCACCCCCCCTCTGGTCGCTACTTTCGGTCCTACAAGTGGTATCAGAGCCTGGTTAGGGTTTTTCCATACCTTAACCGGTTCTAAACCCCAGTAGTGATCATGACGTCTCCTGGCAAGGTCCCGTCCTTGGAAGCTTATGGCTATAATTATTGGAAGACTCGCATGCGAGCCTATCTCATGAGCCAAAGCTCGGACATCTGGGATATTTGCGTTCATGCTACGTTTGTCATATTGCCAGTTGCTGAGCGTGATTCTCCTGGTATCATCGCCCAGCATGTGAACAATAGCAAAGCGGTGAACATCTTGTTTTCTGGTTTGGGTCCCACTGAGTTTGAGCGTGTGAGCCATCTCTCCACTGCGAGAGAGATCTGGGCTACCCTCCAGGCACACCATGAGGGGACAACTCAGGTCAAGGCTCGGCTCTATCAAACCTACCGCCGTGAGTACGAGAACTTCACACAAAAGCCGGGTGAATCTGTTGAAGCGTTGTTTGGTCATTTTCAGTCGATCATAAACAAGCTTCGGGACAACAAGGCTGAGGGTGTTCAGTTAGTCTCAGATCACGAACAGGCGCTCAAGGTTCTTCATACCTTGGACCCAAAGATCTGGGAGATCAAGATATCCTCTATCATTGAGAGCACTTCTTATGATACCTTGACCATTTCTGATTTGTTTAGCAAGCTGAAGGCCACCGAGGTTGATACCCAGTTGAGATCAAATCTCACTGGCTCTGGATCAAAGTCTCTGGCCCTTGCTACACCTTCTGTTGATCCCTCTTCTGTGAGTTGTGTTGGGTTCTCTTTGATGTCTATCACTGAGGATCAGCTTGAGTCGTTGGGAGATGATGATTTGTGTCTTTTTAACAACCGGGTGCGTCGTGTCTATGATAAGAGGATGTTCAAAAGACACGGCACAAAGACCGGATGCTTTGAGTGTGGTGATCCAGGACACTTCATCGCCGACTGCCCCAAGCGCAATGGCCACAAGAAGGGCGCCGGTGGTGGCCTCCACGACTCTGGCAAGCACGACAGTTCCTCCTTCAACAAGGGCAAGCCAAAGACCAGATTCTTCAGAAAGGCCCTGAAGGACTACCGGCGAGAGAACAAGAAGCGCGACAAGGCCTTCTTCGCTGAGATGGAGAAGAGCTACTCCAAGCGGTCCACGTCTTCTTCCTCTTCATCGAGCTCGAGCGATGAGGAGATCATCATCAGGAAGAGGAAGGACAAGGATGATCCAGCAGGCCTTTGCTTCATGGCCTTCGGGGACAGACCGAAGAGCCGCTCACATCAGCGCCGAAGATCCCGCAAGAGTTTCTGCTCAATGGCTCTTGGGGATAAGGAAGAGAAGGGCTCCTCCGATGACTCCGACGACGACGACAATGAAAAGGTATCATCTTATGAACGCGAAATCGTTGATTTACTTGAAAGCAATCGTCAGGAGTTAAAATATCGGGAAAAACTGCTTAGAGGGGCTAAGAAGAGGATAGATGAGTTAGAGAGTGAGCTTGCCGTGGCCAACGGCAGAATTGAGAGTCTATCTTCTTCTCCTTGCTTGGGTGATAGCAGTGAGTGCCCAAAGTGTGAGGTGCTTCTGTGTGACCTGTCGACTCTGAAGTCCAGGTACACAGAAAGGGTTGATGAGAGGGACGCTTTGGCCACTGAGCTTGAAAGTGCTCAGCTGGAGCTGAAAGATGCTCAAGCCACTGTCGTCGTACCCTGTGCTGATTGCTCATCTCATCTTGCTAGTTTAGCTGAGCTGAAAGCCAAGGGCGATAAGCATCTAGGTGATTTGGAGAGAATGAGAGCTGAGCTTGCGCAGACTAGGCTAGAGCTTGAGACACTGTCAGTTGCACCCACTGTCTGTGAGAACTGCCTGTCTCTTAGAATGGAGTTAATTAAGCTGAAAGCCGAGAAGTCTGTCCAGGTAGATAGTGAGTGTGAGACCTGCTTGTCTCAGGTGGAGGTACTAGCTTCCTTGAGAGAGGAGCTAGCTGATTCTCAGAATGAGAACTTTTACCTCCGGTCTATCCTGAGTTGGATCAGTGCCAGAGAGCCACAGCTCGGCATGATGATCCAGCAGTTCAAGAGGCAGGATGGGTTTGGGGTAGGTTATACCTACACCAAGGCTGACTTTGAGAGTGCCATTAGCCGGGCAGTGGAGTGGAGTAAAATGACTCCTGAACAGAGATATCCCAAGACCCATTCCACTGAGTCTTCCCAGGCTTGTCAGCCCAAGGATGGAGTAATCCATGAATAGCCCAAAGCTCCACCCAAGAAGCCCATCTGGGTTCCAAAGCCCAAACACCTCCACACTTCTCTTGACTCTCTCCCTGGACCCTCTCAACCCAAGAAGACTACACCGAATACCACTAAGCCCAAGAACCCCAAGCATCAACCACATCCCAAGAAGCCCACCTATCATTGTGAGTACTGTCAGAGAGACGGGCATCTTGCGGAGTTTTGCTTCAGGAGGAAGCGGGTTGAGAGAGCAGAGCGTGCTCGTGGTGGTCAGGAGTAGTTCTACCAGCAGGGTGGTAGACTGCGTGTTCCTCGACGCGGGGAGAGGCTGGAGGCCAGACCGCGTCGTGTAGGTGGTGGTAGAGGAGACGGCTTTCATGCCCGTGCTCCAGATGGTGGTGGTCGTTCCGGTAGAGCTCCAGGCCGTTTTGGCTACGGACCTGGACCTCGTGGCCGAGGTTTTAGGCAGAACCGAGGACCGCGCTTTGAGCCGCGTTTTGGTCCAAACTTTTCTGATGATTTCTGCTTTCCGTCTTTTGAGCAGATGGCTCGACACTGGTTTAGCTCTTTTGCTAAACCCGGTGCCGGACCATTTGCTCCCACTTACGACCACTGATTGTGCAGGATCGGGGACTGGAGGACGTTTGGATCATGGACTCAGGATGCTCTCGCCACATGACGGGACATCGCAGATGGTTCTCCAGTCTCACTCCCCCGAGCTCCAAAGAGTACATCACCTTCGGGAACAGTGGTCAAGGGAAAGTAAGTGGCATTGGCTCAATTCGCATTTCAGACCATTTTTCTTTAAAGAACGTTGCTTTGGTTGGAAACTTGAACTTCAATTTGATTTCTGTTTCGCAACTTCTTGAGGATGGTTTGGAGGTGCGGTTTAAGAAGGGCAATTCTTCTGTGTTTGATTCTAGAGGGTCTTTGATTTGCCAGATCTTACCTTTCGGTAAAGTTTTTCGAATTGACTTCTCTAGTTCTTTTGGCCCTTCTCGCTGTTTGATTGCTGGATCCTCTTCTGAGCTCTGGAAGTGGCATAGGAGGTTAGGTCATTTGAGTTTTGATCTGCTAGTCAGGTTGAGCTCTATGGACCTCATCCGAGGATTGCCCAAGCTTAAAATGGAAAAGGATCTAGTTTGCCATCCCTGTCGTCACAGGAAAATGGTTGCTGCTTCTCACTCACCTGTGACTCAGGTGATGACTTCGTATCCGGGCGAGCTGTTACACATGGACACTGTCGGTCCAGCTCGGGTACGCTCAGTCGGTGGGAAGTGGTACGCACTTGTGATTGTTGACGATTTTTCTCGATTCTCGTGGGTTTTCTTTTTGGAGTCTAAGGATGAAACTTTTCATTTTGTTCATGACCTGATTTTGAAGCTGAAGAATGAGAACAATGGTCGGATGCGAGCAATTCGCTCCGACAACGGCTCTGAGTTCAAGAACTCTCAGTTCGTCAGCTTCTGCAGTGATCAGGGTCTTGACCATCAGTTTTCTGCTCCTTACACTCCCCCACAGAATGGCGTTGTGGAACGAAAGAACCGCACGCTAGTCGAGATGGCCAGGACGATGCTCGATGAGCACAGGACTCCTAGGCGCTTTTGGGCTGAAGCCATGAACACGGCTTGCTATCTGGCCAACCGCATTTTTCTTAGAGCTTACCTAGGTAAGACCTCATATGAGTTGCGGTTTGGCAGACAGCCCAAGGTGAGCCACTTGCGAGCGTTTGGCTGCAAGTGCTTTGTGCTCAAGAAGGGAGGGCATTTGGACAAGTTTGAGTCTCGTTGCTGGGATGGTGTTTTTCTTGGTTACGCTTTGCATTCTCGAGGCTTCCGTGTTTGGAACCTCGACTCCCAGCAGCTTGTCGAGACTTGTGAGGTTTCGTTTGATGAGTCCTTGCCTTCTTTGAATCCTTCTTTTGAGCTTTCTGGTGATGGTGAGCTTGGAGAGTCCATCTTCGAGGAAGATGAGGATACTCCAGCTGCTGATGAGGGTGGGCCTTCTGCACCTCCTGCAAAGCCCACACCTTCTGAGACTTCGACTGAGGACGAGGGCGGACCTCTGATCACTTCTTCCACTTCGATCGAGCCCCCTCAGTCGAGTCCAGAAGTGCCAGCTGCTGACTCCGGTGAGGTGACTTCAGATCACCAGGGATCCCGAGCAGTTCAGCGTGATCACCCCTCAGAGCTCATCATCGGTGATGTGTCTACAAGAACTTTGCGTTCGTCTGTTGACTCTCTTGCTGTGTTTGCTGAATCTGCTTTTGTTGCATCTTTTGAGCCCAGAGACATTTCTCATGCTCTTTCTGACTCGAACTGGATTAATGCCATGCAAGAAGAGCTTGAAAATTTTGTCCGCAATCGGGTTTGGACACTGGTTGAGCTGCCACCCGGATGCAACCCCATAGGCACCAAGTGGGTGTTCAAGAACAAACAAGGTGAAGATGGGGTTGTGGTGCGCAACAAAGCTCGACTAGTTGCCCAGGGTTTCTGCCAGAAGGAAGGTATTGATTTTGAAGAAACCTTCGCTCCTGTTGCCCGTCTTGAGTCCATTCGCATTCTTTTAGCTTTTGCCACTTCGAAGGGTTTTAAGCTTTTTCAAATGGACGTCAAGAGTGCTTTTCTGAACGGGTACATAGAGGAGGAGGTTTATGTTAGGCAGCCCCCCGGTTTTGAAAACCCCAAGTTTCCTCGACATGTTTTTAAATTGCAAAAAGCTTTATACGGGTTAAAGCAAGCCCCCAGGGCCTGGTATGACCGGTTGAAGCAATTTTTGTTGGGGAAGGGCTTTGTGATGGGTTCTGTGGATAAGACTCTCTTCTTGCTCAGAGATGCTTCAGAATTTTTAGTCGCTCAGATTTACGTGGACGATATTATCTTTGGCGGTACTACTAACGATCTTGTGTCCAAGTTTTCTGAGCAGATGCACAGCGAGTTTGAGATGAGCCTCATGGGTGAGCTCAAGTACTTTCTAGGGCTCCAGATCAAGCAGACCAAGGACGGCACCTTCATCCACCAAGGTAAGTACACTCGTGACATGCTGAAAAATTTTGACTTTGGTGGTGAGCTGAAGCCGCAGATGACCCCGATGGGCACTTCTGGGGGTCTGGACAAGGATGAGTGCGGCGTCAAGGTCAACGAGAGAGAGTTTCGAGGGATGATCGGTTCGCTGCTGTACTTGACGGCGACGAGGCCAGACATACAGTTCGCCGTGGGACTGTGCGCGCGCTTCCAGTCTTCACCACGCGCGTCTCATTGGCAGGCTGTCAAGCGCATCTTCAGGTATCTCACTTATGCGCCTGATCTTGGTCTTTACTATTCAACATCATCTTCTCTTGATTTATCTGGCTTTTCGGACGCTGACTTTGGTGGGTGCCGGTTGGATCGCAAGTCGACTTCCGGTACTTGCCAGTTTCTTGGTTCTTCTCTTGTCTCTTGGTCTTCTCGAAAGCAATCTGGAGTTGCTCTTTCGACCACAGAGGCTGAGTATGTAGCTGCTGCTAGCTGCTGCTCACAGTTGGTTTGGATGATTTCCACTCTGAGAGATTTTGGGTTGTTCTTTCCTACTAGAGTTCCTTTGTTTTGCGACAGCACCAGTGCAATTAGTGTAGGGAAAAACCCATGTCTTCATTCAAAAACCAAACACATTGATGTGCGCTTTCACTTTTTGCGGGATCAATATGAGAAAGGTGTCATTGACCTTGTTCATGTTGATACCCATCATCAGTTGGCTGACATTTTCCACCAAACCCCTAGATCAGTCTACTTTTGAGCGTTTACGAGGGGATTTTGGTGTTGTGTATCCTTTTTAGGATATTTTGAGTCAGTTCATTTCTTTCTTCTTTACTCTTTTCTTGAGTGCTTTTGTGTGTGTTCATATCATACATATTCACATATCACACTTTTGAGCCTGCTTCTGTTATACGATTGAACTGCTTTACTTATTCTAGCTGGTACATGCTTTTGATTACTTGTCGATGATCATGCTTTGTTTCAGTTCATTTGATATGTCTGATATCTTTCATATGCATGGCTTTTACGCTTTCAACTTGAAAAATGATCACCATTGCTTCTGGTAACTAGCATGTGTAGGCTGAGTGCTTTTGCTATCTGTTACATACCTTGTGGCTAGTTTCTCACATAGATGCAGATATGCAACTTGGACATCTTTATGCTTTAACATGGAAAATATGCTATAAAAATGATAAAAAATCAAAAATGAATGAAAATTCCATGCCCTTTTATGCTTGAGTTGAAAAGATCCAAGTGGGTTTGCTTTGTCGCATTGCATTGTTCTGGACTGCTTACCATAGCACTTTGGTATGAACTAGGACAATGTAGTGTATGCCAAGACCAATGTCTTAAGCTTCCGATGGTCCAGTTCTGGCCTAGGCTTGACTTGGTTGGTTAGCATAAGGTTTGACATGCAAATAACCCTTGGCAAAAATGAAAAAGGAAAATGAAAAAGCCTGAACATTTAAAAGATAACAAGTTTGCTGAAGCACTTTGTTTTGAACGATGCTTATCTTGGTAGATATCAGTTAGCTTCTGCATCTCATGTTTTACCTTGCTTGTTAACTGGAAAATGTGGTGATGCTTTTATTATAAAAATTAAAAAAAATGCGTGCTAATGACTTTCTTTAGATATCATCTGTTGCACTGATCATGCCATGTATCTTAGACAGTATGTCTTTTGCTGTACTTGTTAGATGTTGTAATTGCAGTCAATCATATCTGAGAAGCATGCTTTCTGCACTCCACCTGCACCCCAGTTGCATTCATTGCATATTTTGAGGGGGAGTTGCATTTCAGGGGGAGTCAGTGTCTTTTTAGAGTGCTTGATGAGTTCACTTGTCAACAAGGGGGAGAAATTTTGGTATAAGAGTTTAAGGGAGAGTTTTGGTTTTCTCTGGGATTTGTTTCAGGGGGAGTTTTTTTGTCACGTTTGTCCTTACTCTTTTGATATCGTTGTTGATGTTTCTGAGACTGCACTCGTTTTGAGTTTTTACCCTTGGTTAACCATAATGACCGTTTCTTGCTTTTGTTCGGCTTTTGGTCATTAGGGTTAAACTTTTACTTTATTTTTTTCTTCTCTGTTTTCTTGTGTTTTGTTTTCGTGTTTCCACAGTTGTTTGCAGGTACTGAAGAGCAGACGAAGAGAAGTGTTGACAATGCACTCATCAAGGGGGAGATTGAGGAGCCATGCTGAATAGCGTGGGCCTCATGGCTCCAGATGTGATGAGTCATTGTCAACGGTAGTAAAAGAGGACTGAAATGAGAGAGAAGATCTGTTGCGTCTGGGCCGCGTGTGACTCAGGTACACGGGCAGCAAGCGACTGTCGGGCAGAGGAGGCCGCAAAGTCGGGCTGGCCCAATCCGGGTACATGGGCTAGGAGCAGGAGAGGATCCACTGGACTGTTGACCGGGATTGACTCAGGTACACGGGCGGCGAGTGATTGCCGGGCTGAGGGAGCTGCGGAATCGGGCCGGCCCAATCCGGGTACCCGGTGCGAAGACGGTGGGCGCTTTGTCAGTTTCGGCGCAAAACTGACGACCGCTGATCGCGGATCTGACCGTTCTGAGGCGAAGCCGTAGCTGCTACGAAAGCTCCGCATCAGGACAAGTTACCTTTATTTAGGATTTTACTATTTTGCCTTTAGGCCCACAGTCTGTCAGTCGAGTCTGTAAAAATATCCTAAGGGCAGTTTCGGTCTTTTCCATTTTTATTCAGCGTCTGTAAAAATCCTAGGGTTATTTCTGCATTTTACCCATTTATTGGGCTGCCTATAAATAGGCCCCAATAGTCTAGGGTTAGGGCACCCATTTTGAAAAAACACTTTACCAATTCTGAAATTCGTGGGTCACTTTCTCTTGTTTTTTTTTCCACCGTGTTCTTCTCCTGTTTTCGTGGGAGCGCCGCCTTGCGCCCTGGCTGCCCTGCCCGGCAGGTCTCCCGCCGCCTTGCTGGCTGCTACGCTCCTGCGCCGCCCAGGCTTTGCACCGGCGCACCGCCAAGGCACCGTGCCAGCGCGCCTCCATGGCCAGGCGCTGCCCAGGTCCTGCACCAGCCTCCCGAGCGTCCGAATCCGACCGGATCTCATGCGGGCACTACGTGTAGCATTAGCTGCAGCAAGCACCGGAGTTTAATGCAGCGGCACGGACTCCGAGGTACTGTAGAAGCTGCAGCACGAAATTTCCAATCGCGTAAATTGAGGCAAGTTTTTGCTGTGTATTTACTCTGATGCTCATAGCAAATTAACCTTGATCACTGTTTCATTCAGAGTAATTTTTCTGTGTATGTTTTTACGTTTCTTCGCTGTTGTTTAATCCTCTGTATCTCTCAACAAATCAAACCAAACCATGATTAGTACTAATTGCATTTCTCGATTTGCGTGCTAATTAAATATTCATGTGTTGCCATGTTTCACGTACGATCAGTATTATTTCAATACTTCCCGTAACATCCTATTACATGTGATGGCATACTGTTAAAAAGTATTTTTCATGAATATATTTTATCTGTTGATTCATTTGCTGTTTGATAGATGATATTGATTATGGTGTTTTAATCTGAGCACTGTTTCATTTCGGTTAGAACATCACGTTTTACCTTCTTCATATGTGTTGGTTTGATTAAATGCCTGTGAGTTAATTAATCTGTTGAATCTGCCTTTAAGCACTGTGTTGGTGTCTTTTCGATTAGGACACCGGTCGTTTTTAGGCTAGATCATTTTAGGTCCTGTTGATCTGTTTACTTTTCCTTGCTAAGTCTGTCGAGGTGCGTTGGGTGTTGGGAGCAGGCCATTGATTCGAAAGAATTTTTTAGGCGCCCATTCACCCCCCCTCTGGTCGCTACTTTCGGTCCTACAAGTGGTATCAGAGCCTGGTTAGGGTTTTTCCATACCTTAACCGGTTCTAAACCCCAGTAGTGATCATGACGTCTCCTGGCAAGGTCCCGTCCTTGGAAGCTTATGGCTATAATTATTGGAAGACTCGCATGCGAGCCTATCTCATGAGCCAAAGCTCGAACATCTGGGATATTTGCGTTCATGCTACGTTTGTCATATTGCCAGTTGCTGAGCGTGATTCTCCTGGTATCATCGCCCAGCATGTGAACAATAGCAAAGCGGTGAACATCTTGTTTTCTGGTTTGGGTCCCACTGAGTTTGAGCGTGTGAGCCATCTCTCCACTGCGAGAGAGATCTGGGCTACCCTCCAGGCACACCATGAGGGGACAACTCAGGTCAAGGCTCGGCTCTATCAGACCTACCGGCGTGAGTACGAGAACTTCACACAAAAGCCGGGTGAATCTGTTGAAGCGTTGTTTGGTCGTTTTCAGTCGATCATAAACAAGCTTCGGAGTCTGCCTTTAATGGTCTCCCAAGTCAAGACTCAGAATTCAAGGGCTTAGATTACCTGTTAAGCATGCCTTGTTGTTTGACTTGCAAACTTGAATTTTGAGGGGTTTGTGGGTTAGCCGGCTTCATTGAGGGTTCTTGCCATGCCAATTCTGACCTCCTCGATTGAACTTTTTCAACAATTCCCATTTCGTCAAAACTGAATGGTTTGTAGGCCTTCTACATTTATTTTCCCTCTTATTTCCAAGGCTTCCATCATTGTTATGTCTCAAGTCTGTCATAAAACATTTGGCACTTCACAAGTTGTTTGACTCAACTAACTATGTACATTCATTTGATTGCCATCCAAGTAATGTTGCACTATTCCACAAATATAAAACATTTGTCATTTCACAAGTGGTTGGGAGATCTTCTACCGTTAGTAATAGCGAACATAATCTTATTTTTCATCATTTAATTTTTACTGTCATTCTGTCTCCCAGTATCAGTCTTTTTTTTGATCTGCTACCACACAACTACTCTCTCTTCCCACTTTTCTGTGTGTCAATCCTAATCTGGATGTAGTTTAGCGTGTTGATTTAATCATATCCTTTCTGAGGTGTTTTGTTTGAGGTGAATAGTTTGCTAAGGTGTCATGTTGTGGACTTTGGAACTAGAGTATTCTCTCTTTCTAATATAGATTACGGAGTACCATTTACTTATGTGTTGAGTTTTTTCTTCTTATTTTAATATCAAATGGATCTTATTGTACACAATTTTCCAAGTCATGTGCAAATTCTCCACTATGAAGCACATGATTCCCTATTGTCATCTTGAATATCATAGATTGTAGAACCTTGAATGCAGCTGCCTGATTCAATGACATAACCAAGTAGATTTATACCTTGAAACATATCAAGTTCTTGACTGGGAGATGAGCCGCTTAGGTGAAATCCATAGATGGCAAGCATCTGCTGTTTCTAAGGTAGGGCCACTACTGTGTTTCAATTACTTTCAATGCATGTCTCTTATGCCATATCTGCTTTCAGAAGCAGCTTCAATGCTTCAATTTTTTGTGGTTACTCATTTGTATATCTTATGTAAATGAATGGTAAATGAGTAGGGAATGTCCAAAGATCTTTGCAACTTCCTTGAGGTCTGAGGTAAATAATTTCTGGTTGATTCCACATAATGATCATGCGTTCACATGGTGATATCTACGTTAGGTGCCATTTTGCTATGTCATTTCATTTCTAGACTTAACTATCAATAAAGTTGGGTTTGGACTTTGAACCTATATCAAATCTTTTATGCATGCTTACAACTTAAAATTGTTGTCATGTTTACTCCAACAGGTATGATATCATGATAATATACAGCCCTAAGTGCAATGCGAGTTTGAAAAAAAATGCAAAATGAGAAACATATTTCCACTAAAACAGGAACCAAAACTTGCTGTTTTTTGAAATTCTCAAGATCAAGAAATCAATGCATTTACTTAAATACTTCAATTCTATTATCTTCTTTTTTGCAACATTACATGTTTATTGATGAGGCGTCCGAAGGACGCCTTCTGTGCTAGTAACTTATAAGAGTTCAATACAATAAGCAAGATACAAAGAGTCTGTTAGCTAAGTAGATTTAGAGAATAAATTTTATTATAAGTTCTCTATATAAGTTGACATTGAGAATGCATTTTTGGGTACCTGGACATGCTCCTAAGGTGTATGTGAGACTATTTTTTCCTGAGAGCATCTGATAACATTATGTTTTTTGATATTTTATTCGTCCACGCTACCCCTTCTTGCGCGCGAACCGTCTGCATGCATGTATGCGGGGAAGCACGGCTCTCCAACCGCCTCATGCGCGCGAGCGCCCGCCCCAACCGCTGCACGGGAAGAAAAAGAAAAAATAAAAGAAAAAAGAAAAAATACTTTAGTATTTCAGTACTTTAATTTTTGTATTTTACGTAAAAACCCGGCTCTATCAGACCTACCGGCGTGAGTACGAGAACTTCACACAAAAGCCGGGTGAATCTGTTGAAGCGTTGTTTGGTCATTTTCAGTCGATCATAAAAAAGCTTCGGGACAACAAGGCTGAGGGTGTTCAGTTAGTCTCAGATCACGAACAGGCGCTCAAGGTTCTTCATACCTTGGACCCAAAGATCTGGGAGATCAAGGTATCCTCTATCATTGAGAGCACTTCTTATGATACCTTGACCATTTCTGATTTGTTTAGCAAGCTGAAGGCCACCGAGGTTGATACCCAGTTGAGATCAAATCTCACTGGCTCTGGATCAAGTCTCTGGCCCTTGCTACACCTTCTGTTGATCCCTCTTCTGTGAGTTGTGTTGGGTTCTCTTTGATGTCTATCACTGAGGATCAGCTTGAGTCGTTGGGAGATGATGATTTGTGTCTTTTTAACAACCGGGTGCGTCGTGTCTATGATAAGAGGATGTTCAAAAGACACGGCACAAAGACCGGATGCTTTGAGTGTGGTGATCCAGGACACTTCATCGCCGACTGCCCCAAGCGCAATGGCCACAAGAAGGGCGCCGGTGGTGGCCTCCACGACTCCGGCAAGCACGACAGTTCCTCCTTCAACAAGGTCAAGCCAAAGACCAGATTCTTCAGAAAGGCCCTGAAGGACTACCGGCGAGAGAACAAGAAGCGCGACAAGGCCTTCTTCGCTGAGATGGAGAAGAGCTACTCCAAGCGGTCCACGTCTTCTTCCTCTTCATCGAGCTCGAGCGATGAGGAGATCATCATCAGGAAGGGGAAGGACAAGGATGATCTAGCAGGCCTTTGCTTCATGGCCTTCGGGGACAGACCGAAGAGCCGCTCACATCAGCGCCGAAGATCCCGCAAGAGTTTCTGCTCAATGGCTCTTGGGGATAAGGAAGAGAAGGGCTCCTCCGATGACTCCGACGACGACGACAATGAAAAGGTATCATCTTATGAACGCGAAATCGTTGATTTACTTGAAAGCAATCGTCAGGAGTTAAAATATCGGGAAAAAACTGCTTAGAGGGGCTAAGAAGAGGATAGATGAGTTAGAGAGTGAGCTTGCCGTGGCCAACGGCAGAATTGAGAGTCTATCTTCTTCTCCTTGCTTGGGTGATAGCAGTGAGTGCCCAAAGTGTGAGGTGCTTCTGTGTGACCTGTCGACTCTGAAGTCCAGGTACACAGAAAGGGTTGATGAGAGGGACGCTTTGGCCACTGAGCTTGAAAGTGCTCAGCTGGAGCTGAAAGATGCTCAAGCCACTGTCGTCGTACCCTGTGCTGATTGCTCATCTCATCTTGCTAGTTTAGCTGAGCTGAAAGCCAAGGGCGATAAGCATCTAGGTGATTTGGAGAGAATGAGAGCTGAGCTTGCGCAGACTAGGCTAGAGCTTGAGACACTGTCAGTTGCACCCACTGTCTGTGAGAACTGCCTGTCTCTTAGAATGGAGTTAATTAAGCTGAAAGCCGAGAAGTCTGTCCAGGTAGATAGCGAGTGTGAGACCTGCTTGTCTCAGGTGGAGGTACTAGCTTCCTTGAGAGAGGAGCTAGCTGATTCTCAGAATGAGAACTTTTACCTCCGGTCTATCCTGAGTTGGATCAGTGCCAGAGAGCCACAGCTCGGCATGATGATCCAGCAGTTCAAGAGGCAGGATGGGTTTGGGGTAGGTTATACCTACACCAAGGCTGACTTTGAGAGTGCCATTAGCCGGGCAGTGGAGTGGAGTAAAATGACTCCTGAATAGAGATATCCCAAGACCCATTCCACTGAGTCTTCCCAGGCTTGTCAGCCCAAGGATGGAGTAATCCATGAACAGCCCAAAGCTCCACCCAAGAAGCCCATCTGGGTTCCAAAGCCCAAACACCTCCACACTTCTCTTGACTCTCTCCCTGGACCCTCTCAACCCAAGAAGACTACATCGAATACCACTAAGCCCAAGAACCCCAAGCCTCAACCACATCCCAAGAAGCCCACCTATCATTGTGAGTACTGTCAGAGATACGGGCATCTTGCGGAGTTTGCTTCAGGAGGAAGCGGGTTGAGAGAGCAGAGCGTGCTCGTGGTGGTCAGGAGTAGTTCTACCAGCAGGGTGGTAGACTGCGTGTTCCTCGACGCGGGGAGAGGCTGGAGGCCAGACCGCGTCGTGTAGGTGGTGGTAGAGGAGACGGCTTTCATGCCCGTGCTCCAGATGGTGGTGCTCGTTCCGGTAGAGCTCCAGGCCGTTTTGGCTACGGACCTGGACCTCGTGGCCGAGGTTTTAGGCAGAACCGAGGACCGCGCTTTGAGCCGCGTTTTGGTCCAAACTTTTCTGATGATTTCTGCTTTCCGTCTTTTGAGCAGATGGCTCGACACTGGTTTAGCTCTTTTGCTAAACCCGGTGCCGGACCATTTGCTCCCACTTACGACCACTGATTGTGCAGGATCGGGGACTGGAGGACGTTTGGATCATGGACTCAGGATGCTCTCGCCACATGACGGGACATCGCAGATGGTTCTCCAGTCTCACTCCCCCGAGCTCCAAAGAGTACATCACCTTCGGGAACAGTGGTCAAGGGAAAGTAAGTGGCATTGGCTCAATTCGCATTTCAGACCATTTTTCTTTAAAGAACGTTGCTTTGGTTGGAAACTTGAACTTCAATTTGATTTCTGTTTCGCAACTTCTTGAGGATGGTTTGGAGGTGCGGTTTAAGAAGGGCAATTCTTCTGTGTTTGATTCTAGAGGGTCTTTGATTTGCCAGATCTTACCTTTCGGTAAAGTTTTTCGAATTGACTTCTCTAGTTCTTTTGGCCCTTCTCGCTGTTTGATTGCTGGATCCTCTTCTGAGCTCTGGAAGTGGCATAGGAGGTTAGGTCATTTGAGTTTTGATCTGCTAGTCAGGTTGAGCTCTATGGACCTCATCCGAGGATTGCCCAAGCTTAAAATGGAAAAGGATCTAGTTTGCCATCCCTGTCGTCACAGGAAAATGGTTGCTTGCTTCTCACTCACCTGTGACTCAGGTGATGACTTCGTATCCGGGCGAGCTGTTACACATGGACACTGTCGGTCCAGCTCGGGTACGCTCAGTCGGTGGGAAGTGGTACGCACTTGTGATTGTTGACGATTTTTCTCGATTCTCGTGGGTTTTCTTTTTGGAGTCTAAGGATGAAACTTTTCATTTTGTTCATGACCTGATTTTGAAGCTGAAGAATGAGAACAATGGTCGGATGCGAGCAATTCGCTCCGACAACGGCTCTGAGTTCAAGAACTCTCAGTTCGTCAGCTTCTGCAGTGATCAGGGTCTTGACCATCAGTTTTCTGCTCCTTACACTCCCCCACAGAATGGCGTTGTGGAACGAAAGAACCGCACGCTAGTCGAGATGGCCAGGACGATGCTCGATGAGCACAGGACTCCTAGGCGCTTTTGGGCTGAAGCCATGAACACGGCTTGCTATCTGGCCAACCGCATTTTTCTTAGAGCTTACCTAGGTAAGACCTCATATGAGTTGCGGTTTGGCAGACAGCCCAAGGTGAGCCACTTGCGAGCGTTTGGCTGCAAGTGCTTTGTGCTCAAGAAGGGAGGGCATTTGGACAAGTTTGAGTCTCGTTGCTGGGATGGTGTTTTTCTTGGTTACGCTTTGCATTCTCGAGGCTTCCGTGTTTGGAACCTCGACTCCCAGCAGCTTGTCGAGACTTGTGAGGTTTCGTTTGATGAGTCCTTGCCTTCTTTGAATCCTTCTTTTGAGCTTTCTGGTGATGGTGAGCTTGGAGAGTCCATCTTCGAGGAAGATGAGGATACTCCAGCTGCTGATGAGGGTGGGCCTTCTGCACCTCCTGCAAAGCCCACACCTTCTGAGACTTCGACTGAGGACGAGGGCGGACCTCTGATCACTTCTTCCACTTCGATCGAGCCCCCTCAGTCGAGTCCAGAAGTGCCAGCTGCTGACTCCGGTGAGGTGACTTCAGATCACCAGGGATCCCGAGCAGTTCAGCGTGATCACCCCTCAGAGCTCATCATCGGTGATGTGTCTACAAGAACTCTTGCGTTCGTCTGTTGACTCTCTTGCTGTGTTTGCTGAATCTGCTTTTGTTGCATCTTTTGAGCCCAGAGACATTTCTCATGCTCTTTCTGACTCGAACTGGATTAATGCCATGCAAGAAGAGCTTGAAAATTTTGTCCGCAATCGGGTTTGGACACTGGTTGAGCTGCCACCCGGATGCAACCCCATAGGCACCAAGTGGGTGTTCAAGAACAAACAAGGTGAAGATGGGGTTGTGGTGCGCAACAAAGCTCGACTAGTTGCCCAGGGTTTCTGCCAGAAGGAAGGTATTGATTTTGAAGAAACCTTCGCTCCTGTTGCCCGTCTTGAGTTCATTCGCATTCTTTTAGCTTTTACCACTTCGAAGGGTTTTAAGCTTTTTCAAATGGACGTCAAGAGTGCTTTTCTGAACGGGTACATAGAGGAGGAGGTTTATGTTAGGCAGCCCCCCGGTTTTGAAAACCCCAAGTTTCCTCGACATGTTTTTAAATTGCAAAAAGCTTTATACGGGTTAAAGCAAGCCCCCAGGGCCTGGTATGACCGGTTTGAAGCAATTTTTGTTGGGGAAGGGCTTTGTGATGGGTTCTGTGGATAAGACTCTCTTCTTGCTCAGAGATGCTTCAGAATTTTTAGTCGCTCAGATTTACGTGGACGATATTATCTTTGGCGGTACTACTAACGATCTTGTGTCCAAGTTTTCTGAGCAGATGCACAGCGAGTTTGAGATGAGCCTCATGGGTAAGCTCAAGTACTTTCTAGGGCTCCAGATCAAGCAGACCAAGGACGGACACCTTCATCCACCAAGGTAAGTACACTCGTGACATGCTGAAAAATTTGACTTTGGTGGTGAGCTGAAGCCGCAGATGACCCCGATGGGCACTTCTGGGGGTCTGGACAAGGATGAGTGCGGCGTCAAGGTCAACGAGAGAGAGTTTCGAGGGATGATCGTTCGCTGCTGTACTTGACGGCGACGAGGCCAGACATACAGTTCGCCGTGGGACTGTGCGCGCGCTTCCAGTCTTCACCACGCGCGTCTCATTGGCAGGCTGTCAAGCGCATCTTCAGGTATCTCACTTATGCGCCTGATCTTGGTCTTTACTATTCAGCATCATCTTCTCTTGATTTATCTGGCTTTTCGGACGCTGACTTTGGTGGGTGCCGGTTGGATCGCAAGTCGACTTCCGGTACTTGCCAGTTTCTTGGTTCTTCTCTTGTCTCTTGGTCTTCTCGAAAGCAATCTGGAGTTGCTCTTTCGACCACAGAGGCTGAGTATGTAGCTGCTGCTAGCTGCTGCTCACAGTTGGTTTGGATGATTTCCACTCTGAGAGATTTTGGGTTGTTCTTTCCTACTAGAGTTCCTTTGTTTTGCGACAGCACCAGTGCAATTAGTGTAGGGAAAAACCCATGTCTTCATTCAAAAACCAAACACATTGATGTGCGCTTTCACTTTTTGCGGGATCAATATGAGAAAGGTGTCATTGACCTTGTTCATGTTGATACCCATCATCAGTTGGCTGACATTTTCACCAAACCCCTAGATCAGTCTACTTTTGAGCGTTTACGAGGGGATTTGGGTGTTGTGTATCCTTTTTAGGATATTTTGAGTCAGTTCATTTCTTTCTTCTTTACTCTTTCTTGAGTGCTTTTGTGTGTGTTCATATCATACATATTCACATATCACACTTTTGAGTCCTGCTTCTGTTATATGATTGAACTGCTTTACTTATTCTAGCTGGTACATGCTTTTGATTACTTGTCGATGATCATGCTTTGTTTCAGTTCATTTGATATGTCTGATATCTTTCATATGCATGGCTTTTACGCTTTCAACTTGAAAAATGATCACCATTGCTTCTGGTAACTAGCATGTGTAGGCTGAGTGCTTTTGCTATCTGTTACATACCTTGTGGCTAGTTTCTCACATAGATGCAGATATGCAACTTGGACATCTTTATGCTTTAACATGGAAAATATGCTATAAAAATGATAAAAAATCAAAAATGAATGAAAATTCCATGCCCTTTTATGCTTGAGTTGAAAAGATCCAAGTGGGTTTGCTTTGTCGCATTGCATTGTTCTGGACTGCTTACCATAGCACTTTGGTATGAACTAGGACAATGTAGTGTATGCCAAGACCAATGTCTTAAGCTTCCGATGGTCCAGTTCTGGCCTAGGCTTGACTTGGTTGGTTAGCATAAGGTTTGACATGCAAATAACCCTTGGCAAAAATGAAAAAGGAAAATGAAAAAGCCTGAACATTTAAAAGATAACAAGTTTGCTGAAGCACTTTGTTTTGAACGATGCTTATCTTGGTAGATATCAGTTAGCTTCTGCATCTCATGTTTTACCTTGCTTGTTAACTGGAAAATGTGGTGATGCTTTTATTTATAAAAATTAAAAAAAATGCGTGCTAATGACTTTCTTTAGATATCATCTGTTGCACTGATCATGCCATGTATCTTAGACAGTATGTCTTTTGCTGTACTTGTTAGATGTTGTAATTGCAGTCAATCATATCTGAGAAGCATGCTTTCTGCACTCCACCTGCACCCCAGTTGCATTCATTGCATATTTTGAGGGGGAGTTGCATTTCAGGGGGAGTCAGTGTCTTTTTAGAGTGCTTGATGAGTTCACTTGTCAACAAGGGGAGAAATTTGGTATAAGAGTTTAAGGGAGAGTTTTGGTTTTCTCTGGGATTTGTTTCAGGGGGAGTTTTTTTGTCACGTTTGTCCTTACTCTTTTGATATCGTTGTTGATGTTTCTGAGACTGCACTCGTTTTGAGTTTTTACCCTTGGTTAACCATAATGACCGTTTCTTGCTTTTGTTCGGCTTTTGGTCATTAGGGTTAAACTTTTACTTTATTTTTTCTTCTCTGTTTTCTTGTGTTTTGTTTTCGTGTTTCCACAGTTGTTTGCAGGTACTGAAGAGCAGACGAAGAGAAGTGTTGACAATGCACTCATCAAGGGGGAGATTGAGGAGCCATGCTGAATAGCGTGGGCCTCATGGCTCCAGATGTGATGAGTCATTGTCAACGGTAGTAAAAGAGGACTGAAATGAGAGAGAAGATCTGTTGCGTCTGGGCCGCGTGTGACTCAGGTACACGGGCAGCAAGCGACTGTCGGGCAGAGGAGGCCGCAAAGTCGGGCTGGCCCAATCCGGGTACATGGGCTAGGAGCAGGAGAGGATCCACTGGACTGTTGACCGGGATTGACTCAGGTACACGGGCGGCGAGTGATTGCCGGGCTGAGGGAGCTGCGGAATCGGGCCGGCCCAATCCGGGTACCCGGTGCGAAGACGGTGGGCGCTTTGTCAGTTTCGGCGCAAAACTGACGACCGCTGATCGCGGATCTGACCGTTCTGAGGCGAAGCCGTAGCTGCTACGAAAGCTCCGCATCAGGACAAGTTACCTTTATTTAGGATTTTACTATTTTGCCTTTAGGCCCACAGTCTGTCAGTCGAGTCTGTAAAAATATCCTAAGGGCAGTTTCGGTCTTTTCCATTTTTATTCAGCGTCTGTAAAAATCCTAGGGTTATTTCTGCATTTTACCCATTTATTGGGCTGCCTATAAATAGGCCCCAATAGTCTAGGGTTAGGGCACCCATTTTGAAAAAACACTTTACCAATTCTGAAATTCGTGGGTCACTTTCTCTTGTTTTTTTTCCACCGTGTTCTTCTCCTGTTTCGTGGGAGCGCCGCCTTGCGCCCTGGCTGCCCTGCCCGGCAGGTCTCCCGCCGCCTTGCTGGCTGCTACGCTCCTGCGCCGCCCAGGCTTTGCACCGGCGCACCGCCAAGGCACCGTGCCAGCGCGCCTCCATGGCCAGGCGCTGCCCAGGTCCTGCACCAGCCTCCCGAGCGTCCGAATCCGACCGGATCTCATGCGGGCACTACGTGTAGCATTAGCTGCAGCAAGCACCGGAGTTTAATGCAGCGCACGGACTCCGAGGTACTGTAGAAGCTGCAGCACGAAATTTCCAATCGCGTAAATTGAGGCAAGTTTTTGCTGTGTATTTTACTCTGATGCTCATAGCAAATTAACCTTGATCACTGTTTCATTCAGAGTAATTTTTCTGTGTATGTTTTTACGTTTCTTCGCTGTTGTTTAATCCTCTGTATCTCTCAACAAATCAAACCAAACCATGATTAGTACTAATTGCATTTCTCGATTTGCGTGCTAATTAAATATTCATGTGTTGCCATGTTTCACGTACGATCAGTATTATTTCAATACTTCCCGTAACATCCTATTACATGTGATGGCATACTGTTAAAAAGTATTTTTCATGAATATATTTTATCTGTTGATTCATTTGCTGTTTTGATAGATGATATTGATTATGGTGTTTTAATCTGAGCACTGTTTCATTTCGTTAGAACATCACGTTTTACCTTCTTCATATGTGTTGGTTTGATTAAATGCCTGTGAGTTAATTAATCTGTTGAATCTGCCTTTAAGCACTGTGTTGGTGTCTTTTCGATTAGGACACCGGTCGTTTTTAGGCTAGATCATTTTAGGTCCTGTTGATCTGTTTACTTTCCTTGCTAAGTCTGTCGAGGTGCGTTGGGTGTTGGGAGCAGGCCATTGATTCGAAAGAATTTTTTAGGCGCCCATTCACCCCCCCTCTGGTCGCTACTTTCGGTCCTACAAGTGGTATCAGAGCCTGGTTAGGGTTTTCCATACCTTAACCGGTTCTAAACCCCAGTAGTGATCATGACGTCTCCTGGCAAGGTCCCGTCCTTGGAAGCTTATGGCTATAATTATTGGAAGACTCGCATGCGAGCCTATCTCATGAGCCAAAGCTCGAACATCTGGGATATTTGCGTTCATGCTACGTTTGTCATATTGCCAGTTGCTGAGCGTGATTCTCCTGGTATCATCGCCCAGCATGTGAACAATAGCAAAGCGGTGAACATCTTGTTTTCTGTTTGGGTCCCACTGAGTTTGAGCGTGTGAGCCATCTCTCCACTGCGAGAGAGATCTGGGCTACCCTCCAGGCACACCATGAGGGGACAACTCAGGTCAAGGCTCGGCTCTATCAGACCTACCGGCGTGAGTACGAGAACTTCACACAAAAGCCGGGTGAATCTGTTGAAGCGTTGTTTGGTCGTTTTCAGTCGATCATAAACAAGCTTCGGAGTCTGCCTTTAATGGTCTCCCAAGTCAAGACTCAGAATTCAAGGGCTTAGATTACCTGTTAAGCATGCCTTGTTGTTTGACTTGCAAACTTGAATTTTGAGGGGTTTGTGGGTTAGCCGGCTTCATTGAGGGTTCTTGCCATGCCAATTCTGACCTCCTCGATTGAACTTTTTCAACAATTCCCATTTCGTCAAAACTGAATGGTTTGTAGGCCTTCTACATTTATTTCCCTCTTATTTCCAAGGCTTCCATCATTGTTATGTCTCAAGTCTGTCATAAAACATTTGGCACTTCACAAGTTGTTTGACTCAACTAACTATGTACATTCATTTGATTGCCATCCAAGTAATGTTGCACTATTCCACAAATATAAAACATTTGTCATTTCACAAGTGGTTGGGAGATCTTCTACCGTTAGTAATAGCGAACATAATCTTATTTTTCATCATTTAATTTTTACTGTCATTCTGTCTCCCAGTATCAGTCTTTTTTTTGATCTGCTACCACACAACTACTCTCTCTTCCCACTTTTCTGTGTGTCAATCCTAATCTGGATGTAGTTTAGCGTGTTGATTTAATCATATCCTTTCTGAGGTGTTTTTGTTTGAGGTGAATAGTTTGCTAAGGTGTCATGTTGTGGACTTTGGAACTAGAGTATTCTCTCTTTCTAATATAGATTACGGAGTACCATTTACTTATGTGTTGAGTTTTTTCTTCTTATTTTAATATCAAATGGATCTTATTGTACACAATTTTCCAAGTCATGTGCAAATTCTCCACTATGAAGCACATGATTCCCTATTGTCATCTTGAATATCATAGATTGTAGAACCTTGAATGCAGCTGCCTGATTCAATGAACATAACCAAGTAGATTTATACCTTGAAACATATCAAGTTCTTGACTGGGAGATGAGCCGCTTAGGTGAAATCCATAGATGGCAAGCATCTGCTGTTTCTAAGGTAGGGCCACTACTGTGTTTCAATTACTTTTCAATGCATGTCTCTTATGCCATATCTGCTTTCAGAAGCAGCTTCAATGCTTCAATTTTTTGTGGTTACTCATTGTATATCTTATGTAAATGAATGGTAAATGAGTAGGGAATGTCCAAAGATCTTTGCAACTTCCTTGAGGTCTGAGGTAAATAATTTCTGGTTGATTCCACATAATGATCATGCGTTCACATGGTGATATCTACGTTAGGTGCCATTTTGCTATGTCATTTCATTTCTAGACTTAACTATCAATAAAGTTGGGTTTGGACTTTGAACCTATATCAAATCTTTTATGCATGCTTACAACTTAAAATTGTTGTCATGTTTACTCCAACAGGTATGATATCATGATAATATACAGCCCTAAGTGCAATGCGAGTTTGAAAAAAAATGCAAAATGAGAAACATATTTCCACTAAAACAGGAACCAAAACTTGCTGTTTTTTGAAATTCTCAAGATCAAGAAATCAATGCATTTACTTAAATACTTCAATTCTATTATCTTCTTTTTGCAACATTACATGTTTATTGATGAGGCGTCCGAAGGACGCCTTCTGTGCTAGTAACTTATAAGAGTTCAATACAATAAGCAAGATACAAAGAGTCTGTTAGCTAAGTAGATTTAGAGAATAAATTTTATTATAAGTTCTCTATATAAGTTGACATTGAGAATGCATTTTTGGGTACCTGGACATGCTCCTAAGGTGTATGTGAGACTATTTTTTCCTGAGAGCATCTGATAACATTATGTTTTTTGATATTTTATTCGTCCACGCTACCCCTTCTTGCGCGCGAACCGTCTGCATGCATGTATGCGGGGAAGCACGGCTCTCCAACCGCCTCATGCGCGCGAGCGCCCGCCCCAACCGCTGCACGGGAAGAAAAAGAAAAAATAAAAGAAAAAAAGAAAAAATACTTTAGTATTTCAGTACTTTAATTTTTGTATTTTACGTAAAAACCCGGCTCTATCAGACCTACCGGCGTGAGTACGAGAACTTCACACAAAAGCCGGGTGAATCTGTTGAAGCGTTGTTTGGTCATTTTCAGTCGATCATAAAAAAGCTTCGGGACAACAAGGCTGAGGGTGTTCAGTTAGTCTCAGATCACGAACAGGCGCTCAAGGTTCTTCATACCTTGGACCCAAAGATCTGGGAGATCAAGGTATCCTCTATCATTGAGAGCACTTCTTATGATACCTTGACCATTTCTGATTTGTTTAGCAAGCTGAAGGCCACCGAGGTTGATACCCAGTTGAGATCAAATCTCACTGGCTCTGGATCAAAGTCTCTGGCCCTTGCTACACCTTCTGTTGATCCCTCTTCTGTGAGTTGTGTTGGGTTCTCTTTGATGTCTATCACTGAGGATCAGCTTGAGTCGTTGGGAGATGATGATTTGTGTCTTTTTAACAACCGGGTGCGTCGTGTCTATGATAAGAGGATGTTCAAAAGACACGGCACAAAGACCGGATGCTTTGAGTGTGGTGATCCAGGACACTTCATCGCCGACTGCCCCAAGCGCAATGGCCACAAGAAGGGCGCCGGTGGTGGCCTCCACGACTCCGGCAAGCACGACAGTTCCTCCTTCAACAAGGTCAAGCCAAAGACCAGATTCTTCAGAAAGGCCCTGAAGGACTACCGGCGAGAGAACAAGAAGCGCGACAAGGCCTTCTTCGCTGAGATGGAGAAGAGCTACTCCAAGCGGTCCACGTCTTCTTCCTCTTCATCGAGCTCGAGCGATGAGGAGATCATCATCAGGAAGGGGAAGGACAAGGATGATCTAGCAGGCCTTTGCTTCATGGCCTTCGGGGACAGACCGAAGAGCCGCTCACATCAGCGCCGAAGATCCCGCAAGAGTTTCTGCTCAATGGCTCTTGGGGATAAGGAAGAGAAGGGCTCCTCCGATGACTCCGACGACGACGACAATGAAAAGGTATCATCTTATGAACGCGAAATCGTTGATTTACTTGAAAGCAATCGTCAGGAGTTAAAATATCGGGAAAAACTGCTTAGAGGGGCTAAGAAGAGGATAGATGAGTTAGAGAGTGAGCTTGCCGTGGCCAACGGCAGAATTGAGAGTCTATCTTCTTCTCCTTGCTTGGGTGATAGCAGTGAGTGCCCAAAGTGTGAGGTGCTTCTGTGTGACCTGTCGACTCTGAAGTCCAGGTACACAGAAAGGGTTGATGAGAGGGACGCTTTGGCCACTGAGCTTGAAAGTGCTCAGCTGGAGCTGAAAGATGCTCAAGCCACTGTCGTCGTACCCTGTGCTGATTGCTCATCTCATCTTGCTAGTTTAGCTGAGC
Organism: Zizania palustris; assembly: GCA_019279435.1. Lineage (NCBI taxonomy): Eukaryota > Viridiplantae > Streptophyta > Magnoliopsida > Poales > Poaceae > Zizania > Zizania palustris. The sequence goes on along the minus strand of JAAALK010000290.1, from coordinate 13,916 downwards.
TGAAAGCCAAGGGCGATAAGCATCTAGGTGATTTGGAGAGAATGAGAGCTGAGCTTGCGCAGACTAGGCTAGAGCTTGAGACACTGTCAGTTGCACCCACTGTCTGTGAGAACTGCCTGTCTCTTAGAATGGAGTTAATTAAGCTGAAAGCCGAGAAGTCTGTCCAGGTAGATAGCGAGTGTGAGACCTGCTTGTCTCAGGTGGAGGTACTAGCTTCCTTGAGAGAGGAGCTAGCTGATTCTCAGAATGAGAACTTTTACCTCCGGTCTATCCTGAGTTGGATCAGTGCCAGAGAGCCACAGCTCGGCATGATGATCCAGCAGTTCAAGAGGCAGGATGGGTTTGGGGTAGGTTATACCTACACCAAGGCTGACTTTGAGAGTGCCATTAGCCGGGCAGTGGAGTGGAGTAAAATGACTCCTGAATAGAGATATCCCAAGACCCATTCCACTGAGTCTTCCCAGGCTTGTCAGCCCAAGGATGGAGTAATCCATGAACAGCCCAAAGCTCCACCCAAGAAGCCCATCTGGGTTCCAAAGCCCAAACACCTCCACACTTCTCTTGACTCTCTCCCTGGACCCTCTCAACCCAAGAAGACTACATCGAATACCACTAAGCCCAAGAACCCCAAGCCTCAACCACATCCCAAGAAGCCCACCTATCATTGTGAGTACTGTCAGAGATACGGGCATCTTGCGGAGTTTTGCTTCAGGAGGAAGCGGGTTGAGAGAGCAGAGCGTGCTCGTGGTGGTCAGGAGTAGTTCTACCAGCAGGGTGGTAGACTGCGTGTTCCTCGACGCGGGGAGAGGCTGGAGGCCAGACCGCGTCGTGTAGGTGGTGGTAGAGGAGACGGCTTTCATGCCCGTGCTCCAGATGGTGGTGCTCGTTCCGGTAGAGCTCCAGGCCGTTTTGGCTACGGACCTGGACCTCGTGGCCGAGGTTTTAGGCAGAACCGAGGACCGCGCTTTGAGCCGCGTTTTGGTCCAAACTTTTCTGATGATTTCTGCTTTCCGTCTTTTGAGCAGATGGCTCGACACTGGTTTAGCTCTTTTGCTAAACCCGGTGCCGGACCATTTGCTCCCACTTACGACCACTGATTGTGCAGGATCGGGGACTGGAGGACGTTTGGATCATGGACTCAGGATGCTCTCGCCACATGACGGGACATCGCAGATGGTTCTCCAGTCTCACTCCCCCGAGCTCCAAAGAGTACATCACCTTCGGGAACAGTGGTCAAGGGAAAGTAAGTGGCATTGGCTCAATTCGCATTTCAGACCATTTTCTTTAAAGAACGTTGCTTTGGTTGGAAACTTGAACTTCAATTTGATTTCTGTTTCGCAACTTCTTGAGGATGGTTTGGAGGTGCGGTTTAAGAAGGGCAATTCTTCTGTGTTTGATTCTAGAGGGTCTTTGATTTGCCAGATCTTACCTTTCGGTAAAGTTTTTCGAATTGACTTCTCTAGTTCTTTTGGCCCTTCTCGCTGTTTGATTGCTGGATCCTCTTCTGAGCTCTGGAAGTGGCATAGGAGGTTAGGTCATTTGAGTTTTGATCTGCTAGTCAGGTTGAGCTCTATGGACCTCATCCGAGGATTGCCCAAGCTTAAAATGGAAAAGGATCTAGTTTGCCATCCCTGTCGTCACAGGAAAATGGTTGCTGCTTCTCACTCACCTGTGACTCAGGTGATGACTTCGTATCCGGGCGAGCTGTTACACATGGACACTGTCGGTCCAGCTCGGGTACGCTCAGTCGGTGGGAAGTGGTACGCACTTGTGATTGTTGACGATTTTTCTCGATTCTCGTGGGTTTTCTTTTTGGAGTCTAAGGATGAAACTTTTCATTTTGTTCATGACCTGATTTTGAAGCTGAAGAATGAGAACAATGGTCGGATGCGAGCAATTCGCTCCGACAACGGCTCTGAGTTCAAGAACTCTCAGTTCGTCAGCTTCTGCAGTGATCAGGGTCTTGACCATCAGTTTTCTGCTCCTTACACTCCCCCACAGAATGGCGTTGTGGAACGAAAGAACCGCACGCTAGTCGAGATGGCCAGGACGATGCTCGATGAGCACAGGACTCCTAGGCGCTTTTGGGCTGAAGCCATGAACACGGCTTGCTATCTGGCCAACCGCATTTTTCTTAGAGCTTACCTAGGTAAGACCTCATATGAGTTGCGGTTTGGCAGACAGCCCAAGGTGAGCCACTTGCGAGCGTTTGGCTGCAAGTGCTTTGTGCTCAAGAAGGGAGGGCATTTGGACAAGTTTGAGTCTCGTTGCTGGGATGGTGTTTTTCTTGGTTACGCTTTGCATTCTCGAGGCTTCCGTGTTTGGAACCTCGACTCCCAGCAGCTTGTCGAGACTTGTGAGGTTTCGTTTGATGAGTCCTTGCCTTCTTTGAATCCTTCTTTTGAGCTTTCTGGTGATGGTGAGCTTGGAGAGTCCATCTTCGAGGAAGATGAGGATACTCCAGCTGCTGATGAGGGTGGGCCTTCTGCACCTCCTGCAAAGCCCACACCTTCTGAGACTTCGACTGAGGACGAGGGCGGACCTCTGATCACTTCTTCCACTTCGATCGAGCCCCCTCAGTCGAGTCCAGAAGTGCCAGCTGCTGACTCCGGTGAGGTGACTTCAGATCACCAGGGATCCCGAGCAGTTCAGCGTGATCACCCCTCAGAGCTCATCATCGGTGATGTGTCTACAAGAACTCTGCGTTCGTCTGTTGACTCTCTTGCTGTGTTTGCTGAATCTGCTTTTGTTGCATCTTTTGAGCCCAGAGACATTTCTCATGCTCTTTCTGACTCGAACTGGATTAATGCCATGCAAGAAGAGCTTGAAAATTTTGTCCGCAATCGGGTTTGGACACTGGTTGAGCTGCCACCCGGATGCAACCCCATAGGCACCAAGTGGGTGTTCAAGAACAAACAAGGTGAAGATGGGGTTGTGGTGCGCAACAAAGCTCGACTAGTTGCCCAGGGTTTCTGCCAGAAGGAAGGTATTGATTTTGAAGAAACCTTCGCTCCTGTTGCCCGTCTTGAGTTCATTCGCATTCTTTTAGCTTTTACCACTTCGAAGGGTTTTAAGCTTTTTCAAATGGACGTCAAGAGTGCTTTTCTGAACGGGTACATAGAGGAGGAGGTTTATGTTAGGCAGCCCCCCGGTTTTGAAAACCCCAAGTTTCCTCGACATGTTTTTAAATTGCAAAAAGCTTTATACGGGTTAAAGCAAGCCCCCAGGGCCTGGTATGACCGGTTGAAGCAATTTTTGTTGGGGAAGGGCTTTGTGATGGGTTCTGTGGATAAGACTCTCTTCTTGCTCAGAGATGCTTCAGAATTTTTAGTCGCTCAGATTTACGTGGACGATATTATCTTTGGCGGTACTACTAACGATCTTGTGTCCAAGTTTTCTGAGCAGATGCACAGCGAGTTTGAGATGAGCCTCATGGGTAGCTCAAGTACTTTCTAGGGCTCCAGATCAAGCAGACCAAGGACGCACCTTCATCCACCAAGGTAAGTACACTCGTGACATGCTGAAAAAATTTGACTTTGGTGGTGAGCTGAAGCCGCAGATGACCCCGATGGGCACTTCTGGGGGTCTGGACAAGGATGAGTGCGGCGTCAAGGTCAACGAGAGAGAGTTTCGAGGGATGATCGGTTCGCTGCTGTACTTGACGGCGACGAGGCCAGACATACAGTTCGCCGTGGGACTGTGCGCGCGCTTCCAGTCTTCACCACGCGCGTCTCATTGGCAGGCTGTCAAGCGCATCTTCAGGTATCTCACTTATGCGCCTGATCTTGGTCTTTACTATTCAGCATCATCTTCTCTTGATTTATCTGGCTTTTCGGACGCTGACTTTGGTGGGTGCCGGTTGGATCGCAAGTCGACTTCCGGTACTTGCCAGTTTCTTGGTTCTTCTCTTGTCTCTTGGTCTTCTCGAAAGCAATCTGGAGTTGCTCTTTCGACCACAGAGGCTGAGTATGTAGCTGCTGCTAGCTGCTGCTCACAGTTGGTTTGGATGATTTCCACTCTGAGAGATTTTGGGTTGTTCTTTCCTACTAGAGTTCCTTTGTTTTGCGACAGCACCAGTGCAATTAGTGTAGGGAAAAACCCATGTCTTCATTCAAAAACCAAACACATTGATGTGCGCTTTCACTTTTTGCGGGATCAATATGAGAAAGGTGTCATTGACCTTGTTCATGTTGATACCCATCATCAGTTGGCTGACATTTTCACCAAACCCCTAGATCAGTCTACTTTTGAGCGTTTACGAGGGGATTTGGGTGTTGTGTATCCTTTTTAGGATATTTTGAGTCAGTTCATTTCTTTCTTCTTTACTCTTTTCTTGAGTGCTTTTGTGTGTGTTCATATCATACATATTCACATATCACACTTTTGAGTCTGCTTCTGTTATATGATTGAACTGCTTTACTTATTCTAGCTGGTACATGCTTTTGATTACTTGTCGATGATCATGCTTTGTTTCAGTTCATTTGATATGTCTGATATCTTTCATATGCATGGCTTTTACGCTTTCAACTTGAAAAATGATCACCATTGCTTCTGGTAACTAGCATGTGTAGGCTGAGTGCTTTTGCTATCTGTTACATACCTTGTGGCTAGTTTCTCACATAGATGCAGATATGCAACTTGGACATCTTTATGCTTTAACATAGAAAATATGCTATAAAAATGATAAAAAATCAAAAATGAATGAAAATTCCATGCCCTTTTATGCTTGAGTTGAAAAGATCCAAGTGGGTTTGCTTTGTCGCATTGCATTGTTCTGGACTGCTTACCATAGCACTTTGGTATGAACTAGGACAATGTAGTGTATGCCAAGACCAATGTCTTAAGCTTCCGATGGTCCAGTTCTGGCCTAGGCTTGACTTGGTTGGTTAGCATAAGGTTTGACATGCAAATAACCCTTGGCAAAAATGAAAAAGGAAAATGAAAAAGCCTGAACATTTAAAAGATAACAAGTTTGCTGAAGCACTTTGTTTTGAACGATGCTTATCTTGGTAGATATCAGTTAGCTTTTGCATCTCATGTTTTACCTTGCTTGTTAACTGGAAAATGTGGTGATGCTTTTATTTATAAAAATTAAAAAAAATGCGTGCTAATGACTTTCTTTAGATATCATCTGTTGCACTGATCATGCCATGTATCTTAGACAGTATGTCTTTTGCTGTACTTGTTAGATGTTGTAATTGCAGTCAATCATATCTGAGAAGCATGCTTTCTGCACTCCACCTGCACCCCAGTTGCATTCATTGCATATTTTGCGGGGGAGTTGCATTTCAGGGGGAGTCAGTGTCTTTTTAGAGTGCTTGATGAGTTCACTTGTCAACAAGGGGGAGAAATTTTGGTATAAGAGTTTAAGGGAGAGTTTTGGCTTTCTCTGGGATTTGTTTCAGGGGGAGTTTTTTTGTCACGTTTGTCCTTACTCTTTTGATATCCTTGTTGATGTTCTGAGACTGCACTCGTTTTGAGTTTTTACCCTTGATTAACCATAATGACCGTTTCTTGCTTTTGTTCGGCTTTTGGTCATTAGGGTTAAACTTTTACTTTATTTTCTTCTTCTCTGTTTTCTTGTGTTTGTTTTCGTGTTTCCACAGTTGTTTGCAGGTACTGAAGAGCAGACGAAGAGAAGTGTTGACAATGCACTCATCAAGGGGGAGATTGAGGAGCCATGCTGAATAGCGTGGGCCTCATGGCTCCAGATGTGATGAGTCATTGTCAACGGTAGTCAAAGAGGACTGAAATGAGAGAGAAGATCTGTTGCGTCTGGGCCGCGTGTGACTCAGGTACACGGGCAGCAAGCGACTGTCGGGCAGAGGAGGCCGCGAAGTCGGGCTGGCCCAATCCGGGTACATGGGCTAGGAGCAGCAGAGGATCCACTGGACTGTTGACCGGGATTGACTCAGGTACACGGGCGGCGAGTGATTGCCGGGCTGAGGGAGCTGCGGAATCGGGCCGGCCCAATCCGGGTACCCGGTGCGAAGACGGTGGACGCTTTGTCAGTTTCGGCGCAAAACTGACGACCGCTGATCGCGGATCTGACCGTTCTGAGGCGAAGCCGTAGCTGCTACGAAAGCTCCGCATCAGGACAAGTTACCTTATTTAGGATTTTACTATTTTGCCTTTAGGCCCACAGTCTGTCAGTCGAGTCTGTAAAAATATCCTAAGGGAAGTTTCGGTCTTTTCCATTTTTATTCAGCGTCTGTAAAAATCCTAGGGTTATTTCTGCATTTTACCCATTTATTGGGCTGCCTATAAATAGGCCCCAATAGTCTAGGGTTAGGGCACCCATTTTGAAAAAACACTTTACCAATTCTGAAATTCGTGGGTCACTTTCTCTTGTTTTTTTTCCACCGTGTTCTTCTCCTGTTTCCGTGGGAGCGCCGCCTTGCGCCCTGGCTGCCCTGCCCGGCAGGTCTCCCGCCGCCTTGCTGGCTGCTACGCTCCTGCGCCGCCCAGGCTTTGCACCGGCGCACCGCCAAGGCACCGTGCCAGCGCGCCTCCATGGCCAGGCGCTGCCCAGGTCCTGCACCAGCCTCCCGAGCGTCCGAATCCGACCGGATCTCATGCGGGCACTACGTGTGGCATTAGCTGCAGCAAGCACCGGAGTTTAATGCAGCGACACGGACTCCGAGGTACTGTAGAAGCTGCAGCACGAAATTTCCAATCGCGTAAATTGAGGCAAGTTTTTGCTGTGTATTTTACTCTGATGCTCATAGCAAATTAACCTTGATCACTGTTTCATTCAGAGTAATTTTTCTGTGTATGTTTTTACGTTTCTTCGCTGTTGTTTAATCCTCTGTATCTCTCAACAAATCAAACCAAACCATGATTAGTACTAATTCCATTTCTCGATTTGCGTGCTAATTAAATATTCATGTGTTGGCATGTTTCACGTACGATCAGTATTATTTAATACTTCCCGTAACATCCTATTACATGTGATGGCATACTGTTAAAAAGTATTTTTCATGAATATATTTATCTGTTGATTCATCTGCTGTTTTGATAGATGATATTGATTATGGTGTTTTAATCTGAGCACTGTTTCATTTCGGTTAGAACATCACGTTTTACCTTCTTCATATGTGTTGGTTTGATTAAATGCCTGTGAGTTAATTAATCTGTTGAATCTGCCTTTAAGCACTGTGTTGGTGTCTTTTCGATTAGGACACCGGTCGTTTTTAGGCTAGATCATTTTAGGTCCTGTTGATCTGTTTACTTTTCCTTGCTAAGTCTGTCGAGGTGCGTTGGGTGTTGGGAGCAGGCCATTGATTCGAAAGAATTTTTTAGGCGCCCATTCACCCCCCCTCTGGTCGCTACTTTCGGTCCTACAAGTGGTATCAGAGCCTGGTTAGGGTTTTTCCATACCTTAACCGGTTCTAAACCCCAGTAGTGATCATGACGTCTCCTGGCAAGGTCCCGTCCTTGGAAGCTTATGGCTATAATTATTGGAAGACTCGCATGCGAGCCTATCTCATGAGCCAAAGCTCGAACATCTGGGATATTTGCGTTCATGCTACGTTTGTCATATTGCCAGTTGCTGAGCGTGATTCTCCTGGTATCATCGCCAGCATGTGAACAATAGCAAAGCGGTGAACATCTTGTTTTCTGGTTTGGGTCCCACTGAGTTTGAGCGTGTGAGCCATCTCTCCACTGCGAGAGAGATCTGGGCTACCCTCCAGGCACACATGAGGGGACAACTCAGGTCAAGGCTCGGCTCTATCAGACCTACCGGCGTGAGTACGAGAACTTCACACAAAAGCCGGGTGAATCTGTTGAAGCGTTGTTTGGTCGTTTTCAGTCGATCATAAACAAGCTTCGGAGTCTGCCTTTAATGGTCTCCCAAGTCAAGACTCAGAATTCAAGGGCTTAGATTACCTGTTAAGCATGCCTTGTTGTCTGACTTGCAAACTTGAATTTTGAGGGGTTTGTGGGTTAGCCGGCTTCATTGAGGGTTCTTGCCATGCCAATTCTGACCTCCTCGATTGAACTTTTTCAACAATTCCCATTTCGTCAAAACTGAATGGTTTGTAGGCCTTCTACATTTATTTTCCCTCTTATTTCCAAGGCTTCCATCATTGTTATGTCTCAAGTCTGTCATAAACATTTGGCACTTCACAAGTTGTTTGACTCAACTACTATGTACATTCATTTGATTGCCATCCAAGTAATGTTGCACTATTCCACAAATATAAAACATTTGTCATTTCACAAGTGGTTGGGAGATCTTCTACCGTTAGTAATAGCGAACATAATCTTATTTTTCATCATTTAATTTTTACTGTCATTCTGTCTCCCAGTATCAGTCTTTTTTTTGATCTGCTACCACACAACTACTCTCTCTTCCCACTTTTCTGTGTGTCAATCCTAATCTGGATGTAGTTTAGCGTGTTGATTTAATCATATCCTTTCTGAGGTGTTTTTGTTTGAGGTGAATAGTTGCTAAGGTGTCATGTTGTGGACTTTGGAACTAGAGTATTCTCTCTTTCTAATATAGATTACGGAGTACCATTTACTTATGTGTTGAGTTTTTTCTTCTTATTTTAATATCAAATGGATCTTATTGTACACAATTTTCCAAGTCATGTGCAAATTCTCCACTATGAAGCACATGATTCCCTATTGTCATCTTGAATATCATAGATTGTAGAACCTTGAATGCAGCTGCCTGATTCAATGAACATAACCAAGTAGATTTATACCTTGAAACATATCAAGTTCTTGACTGGGAGATGAGCCGCTTAGGTGAAATCCATAGATGGCAAGCATCTGCTGTTTCTAAGGTAGGGCCACTACTGTGTTTCAATTACTTTTCAATGCATGTCTCTTATGCCATATCTGCTTTCAGAAGCAGCTTCAATGCTTCAATTTTTTGTGGTTACTCATTTGTATATCTTATGTAAATGAATGGTAAATGAGTAGGGAATGTCCAAAGATCTTTGCAACTTCCTTGAGGTCTGAGGTAAATAATTTCTGGTTGATTCCACATAATGATCATGCGTTCACATGGTGATATCTACGTTAGGTGCCATTTTGCTATGTCATTTCATTTCTAGACTTAACTATCAATAAAGTTGGGTTTGGACTTTGAACCTATATCAAATCTTTTATGCATGCTTACAACTTAAAATTGTTGTCATGTTTACTCCAACAGGTATGATATCATGATAATATACAGCCCTAAGTGCAATGCGAGTTTGAAAAAAATGCAAAATGAGAAACATATTTCCACTAAAACAGGAACCAAAACTTGCTGTTTTTTGAAATTCTCAAGATCAAGAAATCAATGCATTTACTTAAATACTTCAATTCTATTATCTTCTTTTTTGCAACATTACATGTTTATTGATGAGGCGTCCGAAGGACGCCTTCTGTGCTAGTAACTTATAAGAGTTCAATACAATAAGCAAGATACAAAGAGTCTGTTAGCTAAGTAGATTTAGAGAATAAATTTTATTATAAGTTCTCTATATAAGTTGACATTGAGAATGCATTTTTGGGTACCTGGACATGCTCCTAAGGTGTATGTGAGACTATTTTTTTCCTGAGAGCATCTGATAACATTATGTTTTTTGATATTTTATTCGTCCACGCTACCCCTTCTTGCGCGCGAACCGTCTGCATGCATGTATGCGGGGAAGCACGGCTCTCCAACCGCCTCATGCGCGCGAGCGCCCGCCCCAACCGCTGCACGGGAAGAAAAAGAAAAAATAAAAGAAAAAAGAAAAAATACTTTAGTATTTCAGTACTTTAATTTTTGTATTTTACGTAAAAACCCGGCTCTATCAGACCTACCGGCGTGAGTACGAGAACTTCACACAAAGCCGGGTGAATCTGTTGAAGCGTTGTTTGGTCATTTTCAGTCGATCATAAAAAAGCTTCGGGACAACAAGGCTGAGGTGTTCAGTTAGTCTCAGATCACGAACAGGCGCTCAAGGTTCTTCATACCTTGGACCCAAAGATCTGGGAGATCAAGGTATCCTCTATCATTGAGAGCACTTCTTATGATACCTTGACCATTTCTGATTTGTTTAGCAAGCTGAAGGCCACCGAGGTTGATACCCAGTTGAGATCAAATCTCACTGGCTCTGGATCAAAGTCTCTGGCCCTTGCTACACCTTCTGTTGATCCCTCTTCTGTGAGTTGTGTTGGGTTCTCTTTGATGTCTATCACTGAGGATCAGCTTGAGTCGTTGGGAGATGATGATTTGTGTCTTTTTAACAACCGGGTGCGTCGTGTCTATGATAAGAGGATGTTCAAAAGACACGGCACAAAGACCGGATGCTTTGAGTGTGGTGATCCAGGACACTTCATCGCCGACTGCCCCAAGCGCAATGGCCACAAGAAGGGCGCCGGTGGTGGCCTCCACGACTCCGGCAAGCACGACAGTTCCTCCTTCAACAAGGTCAAGCCAAAGACCAGATTCTTCAGAAAGGCCCTGAAGGACTACCGGCGAGAGAACAAGAAGCGCGACAAGGCCTTCTTCGCTGAGATGGAGAAGAGCTACTCCAAGCGGTCCACGTCTTCTTCCTCTTCATCGAGCTCGAGCGATGAGGAGATCATCATCAGGAAGGGGAAGGACAAGGATGATCTAGCAGGCCTTTGCTTCATGGCCTTCGGGGACAGACCGAAGAGCCGCTCACATCAGCGCCGAAGATCCCGCAAGAGTTTCTGCTCAATGGCTCTTGGGGATAAGGAAGAGAAGGGCTCCTCCGATGACTCCGACGACGACGACAATGAAAAGGTATCATCTTATGAACGCGAAATCGTTGATTTACTTGAAAGCAATCGTCAGGAGTTAAAATATCGGGAAAAACTGCTTAGAGGGGCTAAGAAGAGGATAGATGAGTTAAGAGTGAGCTTGCCGTGGCCAACGGCAGAATTGAGAGTCTATCTTCTTCTCCTTGCTGGGTGATAGCAGTGAGTGCCCAAAGTGTGAGGTGCTTCTGGTGACCTGTCGACTCTGAAGTCCAGGTACACAGAAAGGGTTGATGAGAGGGACGCTTTGGCCACTGAGCTTGAAAGTGCTCAGCTGGAGCTGAAAGATGCTCAAGCCACTGTCGTCGTACCCTGTGCTGATTGCTCATCTCATCTTGCTAGTTTAGCTGAGCTGAAAGCCAAGGGCGATAAGCATCTAGGTGATTTGGAGAGAATGAGAGCTGAGCTTGCGCAGACTAGGCTAGAGCTTGAGACACTGTCAGTTGCACCCACTGTCTGTGAGAACTGCCTGTCCTCTTAGAATGGAGTTAATTAAGCTGAAAGCCGAGAAGTCTGTCCAGGTAGATAGCGAGTGTGAGACCTGCTTGTCTCAGGTGGAGGTACTAGCTTCCTTGAGAGAGGCTAGCTGATTCTCAGAATGAGAACTTTTACCTCCGGTCTATCCTGAGTTGGATCAGTTGCCAGAGAGCCACAGCTCGTCATGAGGAGCCAGCCAGTTCAAGAGGCAGGATGGGTTTGGGGTAGGTTATACCTACACCAAGGCTGACTTTGAGAGTGCCATTAGCCGGGCAGTGGGGGAGTAAAATGACTCCTGAATAGAGATATCCCAAGACCATTCCACTGAGTCTTCCCAGGCTTGTCAGCCCAAGGATGGAGTAATCCATGAACAGCCCAAAGCTCCACCCAAGAAGCCCATCTGGGGTTCCAAAGCCAACAAACACTCCACACTTCTCTTGACTCTCTCCCCTGGACCCTCTCAACCCAAGAAGACTACATCGAATACCACTAGCCAAGAACCCCACGCCTCAACCATCAACCAAGAAGCCCACCTATCATTGTGAGTACTGTCAGAGTACGGGCATCTGCGGAGTTTTGCTTCAGGAGGAAGCGGTTGAGAGAGCAGAGCGAGCCTCGTGGTGGTCAGAGTAGTTCTACCAGCAGGGTGGTAGACTGCGTGTTCCTCGACGCGGGGAGAGGCTGGAGGCCAGACCGCCGTCGTGGTGGTGGTAAGGAGACGGCTTTTCATGCCCGTGCTCCAGATGGTGGTTGCTCGTTCCGGTAGAGCTCCAGGCCGTGCTTTGGCTACGGACCTGACCTCGTGGCCGAGGTTTTAGGCAGAAACCGAGGACCGCGCTTGAGCCGCGTTTTGGTCCAAAACTTTTCTGATGATTTCTGCTTTCCGTCTTTGAGCAGATGGGCTCGACACTGGTTAGCTCTTTTGCTAAACCCGGTGCCGGACCATTTGCTCCCACTTACGACCACTGATTGTGCAGGATCGGGGACTGGAGGACGTTTGGATCATGGACTCAGGATGCTCTCGCCACATGACGGGACATCGCAGATGGTTCTCCAGTCTCACTCCCCCGAGCTCCAAAGAGTACATCACCTTCGGGAACAGTGGTCAAGGGAAAGTAAGTGGCATTGGCTCAATTCGCATTTCAGACCATTTTTCTTTAAAGAACGTTGCTTTGGTTGGAAACTTGAACTTCAATTTGATTTCTGTTTCGCAACTTTGAGGATGGTTTGGAGGTGCGGTTTAAGAAGGGCAATTCTTCTGTGTTGATTCTAGAGGGTCTTTGATTTGCCAGATCTTACCTTTCGGTAAAGTTTTTCGAATTGACTTCTCTAGTTCTTTTGGCCCTTCTCGCTGTTTGATTGCTGGATCCTCTTCTGAGCTCTGGAAGTGGCATAGGAGGTTAGGTCATTTGAGTTTTGATCTGCTAGTCAGGTTGAGCTCTATGGACCTCATCCGAGGATTGCCCAAGCTTAAAAAAAAGGATCTAGTTTGCCATCCCTGTCGTCACAGGAAAATGGTTGCTGCTTCTCACTCACCTGTGACTCAGGTGATGACTTCGTATCCGGGCGAGCTGTTACACATGGACACTGTCGGTCCAGCTCGGGTACGCTCAGTCGGTGGGAAGTGGTACGCACTTGTGATTGTTGACGATTTTTCTCGATTCTCGTGGTTTTTTCTTTTTGGAGTCTAAGGATGAAACTTTTCATTTTGTTCATGACCTGATTTTGAAGCTGAAGAATGAGAACAATGGTCGGATGCGAGCAATTCGCTCCGACAACGGCTCTGAGTTCAAGAACTCTCAGTTCGTCAGCTTCTGCAGTGATCAGGGTCTTGACCATCAGTTTTCTGCTCCTTACACTCCCCCACAGAATGGCGTTGTGGAACGAAAGAACCGCACGCTAGTCGAGATGGCCAGGACGATGCTCGATGAGCACAGGACTCCTAGGCGCTTTTGGCTGAAGCCATGAACACGGCTTGCTATCTGGCCAACCGCATTTTTCTTAGAGCTTACCTAGGTAAGACCTCATATGAGTTGCGGTTTGGCAGACAGCCCAAGGTGAGCCACTTGCGAGCGTTTGGCTGCAAGTGCTTTGTGCTCAGAAGGGAGGCATTTGGACAAGTTTGAGTCTCGTTGCTGGGATGGTGTTTTTCTTGGTTACGCTTTGCATTCTCGAGGCTTCCGTGTTTGGAACCTCGACTCCCAGCAGCTTGTCGAGACTTGTGAGGTTTCGTTTGATGAGTCCTTGCCTTCTTTGAATCCTTCTTTTGAGCTTTCTGGTGATGGTGAGCTTGGAGAGTCCATCTTCGAGGAAGATGAGGATACTCCACTGCTGATGAGGGGTGGGCCTTCTGCACCTCCTGCAAAGCCCACACCTTCTGAGACTTCGACTGAGGACGAGGCGACCTCTGATCACTCTTCTTCTTCCACTTCGATCGAGCCCCCTCAGTCGAGTCCAGAAGTGCCAGCTGCTGACTCCGGTGAGGACTTCAGATCACCAGGGTCCCGAGCAGTTCAGCGTGATCACCCCTCAGAGCTCATCATCGTGATGTGTCTACAAGAACTCTGCGTTCGTCTGTTGACTCTCTTGCTGTGTTTGCTGAATCTGCTTTTGTTGCATCTTTTGAGCCCAAGACATTTCTCATGCTCTTTCTGACTCGAACTGGATTA
>JAAALK010000282.1:42562417-42614548 GCA_019279435.1 Zizania palustris | reverse complement strand
GCAGCACCCTAGAGAAACTCTACAGCAATTTTCAAGCACTTCGCTCATACGAAGTCGAGGATAAGAGGGCTATCTGCATCGTCTATAGTTGATGCAGCACGGGAAGGAGTCACGAATGCATGCCTCCTCGACAAGCTTCACCGGAAGCATATTTCTTCAGTAGCGCAGCTAATGGCCTACTTCGAGGAATATGCTAGGTCCGAAGAGGGATGGCTCTATTCAAAATAGCACAAGAAATCAGATTTCAATTAGTTCAAAACTGTTCAGATTACTAAATCATGTTAATTCAAACTGATCTCAATTGAGATTAAATCTCTGAAAATTTCTAGACAAAAATTAGTCTCAATCAGATTTAATTCAGATAACAATTTAGATTGCAAATATAATCAGTTCAGATTTACAGGGTATACAGCAGTGCCAATTTCAGAACTAATCTGATCAACAATTGATCAGGCAATTCAAATAACAGAACTGAATAATTTCAACTCAAATCAGAAAACAGAATTGCAACTATAAACTGATTCTATTTCAGAACAGCACAAAACATGATTCTGTTTTCTAATTTATAAACATTACTGTTTAGAACATAAATCTAAAAGTATTCAGAGAATTCAGAATAATTTTGAGTAACCACTTCACTTCAGGAAATTAACTCAAAATAGATTCAAAACAGGAGTTCAATTGCAACTATAAGTTCCAGCTATTCAATTCATTTCAACACATCAATATGGTACTGATTTCAGAGTTCTGAAATTTTATAACTAATGCTCAGCTTTTCAGAGTTTGAACAGAATCAGTATTCAACTGAAGAACTGATTAATACTGAATTACAATCAGCAATCACTCAAGAGCTAATTCAGAATACACCCTCAACAACCAAATCAAATGTAATGACATTAAATGATGAGATACAATACTGAAAGCTGTAATTTCAGAATCTAGCTCTAAACTCAATTTGACCAATCCTTTCTGAAAACAGCAAGAAGATCAATAGTGAAAATATCTTTCAAAACACAAATAAAGCTCTGTTCAAGTTTTCTTATGTATCACTTAGTATCAGAAACATGTATAAACCAGAACTGCAATTGAATCAATCTCAGAATCAAACTCCTACTAGAAGGTTTCAGATAACTCAGATTCAGAATTGTATTACTGCCAACACTTTAGAACCTGACACAGATTGGATGAGGAATAGTGCAAATTTTCAAAACAGGTTCAGATTTGAATAATTCAGAACTGCTTCAATTCAGATTTATTCAAACACAATTTCAGTATTAATCCAGATCAAGAAAACAGTGTTATAGATGAAACAACACTAGAATCAGACAATGAACAGCCTGCACCACAACACAGTGAAGATCAAAGAATTTCATGCAGATTTTCAAAGTAGAACAGATTCAGTCAAAACAGTACTGTTCATTAAAACTGAATTAAAAATACTTCATAAACTTAAACTTGTAATGATTTCAGATCACAAACTTCATATCAACAAGTTGTTCTAGATGATAAACATGTATGGCAGCATAATATCAAACATGTAGAGGGCTACACAAAAACTGAACCATTTTAGCTAGAGTTAAATTCCAGAACTGTGATGCCTTGTTTGATCAGCAAAAGAATTAAGATGGAATCACATAAACTAGTTGCAACTTTCAAAAATGGAAAATTAAAACATTCACAACAAAAGTTGTATAGAGTACAACATCAAGTTCTGCAGTAAAATCACCAGAAAATGCATCACAAAATTGAATCCAGACTAAACAGAAGACTGCGCTGGGAACTCACCTGATCAAGGCGCTCCACTATTCCTCTTTTCGGATTATCAACAGTGATGCCTCAGAATTGATCCAAAACAGATAAAGCAGCAGAAATTTAATGGAATTGATATTTTTGTTCCGCAAAAAGAATAGCCACCTGCCCATGGATATGGTCCTCTATTTATAAGCCAACCATGGGGGTATTTTCTAAAAAGAACCCTCTAGAATTAAAATATTACACAAAGGTCCTATTCCTTGTAATATATTTTTAGAATTAAGAAATTCTGAAAAATATACCAAAGGAGTACAATTACTCTAGACAATCAACTTTTTATTACACATTGACTCAAAGTAAAAAGACTCCAAACTATTGAAATTAACAAAACTAGATTTGTGGCGGTTTTTAGCAAAAACCGACAAAGCCTCTCAACCCTTAGACTCATGACACCGCTTTGCGACTCCGAGCACCAGCAAGCCACTTCCGCTCTCAATCCCCTCGAGCCGCCTGAATGCTTGCCCTGGCCTCCCTCTCGCAGGCCTGATCGTCACGCCGTCGCTTTCATCCGTCCGTCCAAGTCTTGCTCTGTCTCTTCGTGCACTCTTGAGATCTTCTCCAACTTCGCCCGGCCTACCTTATCCTTCGGCATCAAGCTCCCGCTTGACCCTCGATCACTCGCCGTCGACAGTCGGTCAGCATCTCCACCCTGCACATCTAAGACAAGCCAAAACAAGAATGCGACGCACCACCAAAACCCTCGGCATCCAATCCTCTTTTTACATCGAACCCCTCGATGCACTCAACCTGACACACAACCAATCGCTTAACCACTCGATCGCTCAAAAGCTCAACCTTGTCAATCACTCATCATTCAGACCGAAACCACCCTTGGTTTTACACCTATGTATTCAGTCTATAAATACCCCTCTTCACTCTATAAAGGGCATCAAATACTAAGATATTCAATACACACTTCGAACTATCTCAAGATATTATCCAACTCGGAGGATTGGAATAATCTTCTTAAACAAACACTTCGTTTGTTAGTCTTTTAAGTTCTTTAAACCTGTTAGCGTAATCTTTTACGCCAACAATTGGCGTCGTCCGTGGGGAAACTAGTAGAAAAACTTTGTTCTCTTCCAATCCTTTCCTAGAGACATGCCTCCTAAGCGAAGCCTAGGCACTAGTCCTCTCCGGAGGTCTTCTCGGACCTCTGGGTTGAGTTCTTCGAACTCCACTGAGGTTGGAGGACCTTCTGTGCCCCCCACCCCAAACTCCCGAAATGAATACTCTTCGTCGAGCATACGGAGCCCCTCTAGAGACTACGTCCGTGCTCCGAACCAACGGAGCTTCTCCTATAGCTCCGTCTGTGCTCCGAACTGACTTCTTCAGTTCTCAAGACCTAGAAGTCCCCTCCGGAGGAAATGAAGACTGCCCTGATGATGTGGCAACCCAGATGCTCGTGTTTAGGCCGAAGTAAGAAGATGGAGACAAGAAGCTACTGATAGGCTTCACCCTTAGGCTAGCCCTGTCATCTCAGCGGTGCCTCAAGATGACAGTCCTATCTATCCCAAAGCCTCTGAGGTTCAAAGAAGCACCGAGAATGCTTCCTTCGACGATGAATCTCTGGTCCACCTAGACTTGCAAAAGGTGTGCTTCGACCCTAAATTTAGGACTTTGAAGCTATGCAAATATTCCGAGGAGGAGGACCCTATAGAATTCTCTCGGTCTTATGCTCTAGCGATTGAAGCCAGCGGTGAGGTTCGAGACATAATGGCGAAGTGTTTCCCCCTTGCGCTCGAATGAGTTTCTTTACGATGGTTCTGGTCTTTGAACCAAGATCGATCAGATCTTGGAAGCAGTTAAGAAAGAAGTTTGTGAGCAACTTCCAAGGGACCTTCTTGCCCCCTATGTCTACCGTAAGTCTTTTTTAGGTGAAGCAGGACCCTAGAGAAACTCTACAACAATTTTTCAAGCACTTCGCTCATACGAAGTCGAGGATAAGAGGGCTATCTGCATCGTCTATAGTTGATGCAGCACGGGAAGGAGTCACGAATGCATGCCTCCTCGACAAGCTTCACCGGAAGCATATTTCTTCGTAGCGCAGCTAATGGCCTACTTCGAGGAATATGCTAGGTCCGAAGAGGGATGGCTCTAAAGGACGGCTTCGTTTTCGCCAACCGTCCTTCAAGAAGTCAAACTTGAGGTGAAAACTTTGACTCCACCCCAGGGGTACCACTTCGACCACAACTCACATGATAAAGGAAGAGGGCAAAAGCATCCTCGCTCCGAGGTTTTGAATATTGCCCCCTCTTCTTTGAGGCACTACTGACCGAGCTTCCCCGAGACACGTCTAGAGCTAGTGTAGACTGTGGGCGTGTAGATAGCTTCGAAGCCCCAAGACAACCTTTGGTGGCCAGTGTTATGCCACCTCCGAAGCAAGAAGATACACAAGACCGCGACAAACGAGTAGTTCTCCCCACCTTCGGAGGAGGGACCTTGGGCGGCATGTCAAAACAGCAACGAAGAGAATATGTTCACGAAGTAGGGCATATTGGGACCTCCTCGTTGACCATTGAGATGCCCGAGTGGTCTCATGTGCTCATATCTTTCTTCGCAGCTGATGCAGCTGGTATTAAATTCCCTCATGCAGACCCCCTTGTTATTATAGCTGACATTACAGGAATGGAGGTCCGAAGAGTACTAGATGATGGCAGAAGCTCCGTAGATATTATATTCGTCTAGGCCTTCGACCAATTATGCATCCCGCGGAAGCATTTACTTCGAGCAGCTCGTCCGCTTTAAGGCCTCTCGATGCCCTCGACAAATAGGCCTCAAGGTCGCCTTCGAAGAGGGGCTCCTCGCTAGATCGGAGGAGGTGATTTTTGACGTCGTCGACGCCCCTTATGCCTATAATGTTATATTTGGAAGGGGAATGATAAATCAATTTGGAGCTATGGCGCATCATAATTATTTATGCCTGAAAATTCCCACACAAGGAGGAGTGCTTATAGTCCTCGACGACCAAGCTGCGGCGCGAAGGGTGGAGTACAGCCATGGTCCACCCATTGATCCTAGAAAAATAAATAATGTACAAGATCATTCGGAGCATGCCTCTATGTCATGTGAGCCCTCGAAGGCCTGGCCTCGGCCAGCCGACTTCCCTGGTTGACGACTAGACGTCAAGTATTTTGAATCAAACAAACAATCATTGTAAATGAATAGGTAAACAAATAAGCTATAAACCATTGTCGGTAAAATATAAAACTAAAAAGCATTAACTTACGTGGAATATTGTTCAATCTCTTCCATATTTGAGTACATGCAGAGCAAGGCATATGTTCGTCTTCCTGAGTTACATAATATGTCGTGGAGACACCAACAGTTTGCTCTTCCATTGAAAAATTTAAAGGTCACTACAAGGATTGTCTCCATCAACATGGTACCACATAGTAGGTGTGTTGACATTGTGATGCTCAGCGAATTATACACTAGTGAAGTATGATATCTCTTTCAATTTAAATTCTTCTGCGAAGCAATGTTCAACTCTAGTCTTATTGCCAATCATCACTCTAAGGTTCTTTAGGGACCTTTCAATATGATATATCCACCTATATTGCATAGGGTCACCTACCTTAGCTTTATATGAAAGATGAACCAGTAAATGTTGCATTGGATTGAAGAATCCTAGAGGGAATATTTTTTCCAATTTACATAAAAGCATCGGTGTATCTTTCTCTAAGTTCTTCATCATGTCTTTCTTAATTTTTTTAGCACAAAGTTGTCTATAAAAATGGCTCAGCTCACCTAATGCCTTCCACACATCATCATTTAAGTGCCCGCGAAACATTATAGGAAGGAGTCTTTCCACTATTATGTGGTAATCGTGACTTTTCAATCCATTTAACTTCCTTGTCTTCAAATTCACAACTCTTCTAAATCCCGAAGGGTAACCATCTAGGAATTTTAAATTTTTCAACCACCTCATTACTTGTTTCTTTTCCTTAGGTTATAAACAAAATTGGGCACGTGGCTTGCCATCACTATTTGTCAACTCAAGAGTTGGTAGATTACAAATCTTAGCTAAATCTCTTCTCTCCTTTAGATTATCTTTTGTCCTATCTGCAAAATACATGCATGTGCTTATAATGCTTTCACCAACATTACGTTCCTGATGCATGACATCAATGTTGTGCATCAGAATCAGCGATTTGACATACAGTAGTTCCCATAAGCCACATATGTGGGTCCAGATATGTTCGGTTATGAATCCTACAAATCCATCCCCATTTTCATTAAGGACCAACTCATTCAGCATATTAGCGATCTCTAGTCGCTTAAATGCATTGGAGGTCCGTTTACAACAACATTATCCTTCTTGAACGTGTTCCTCTACAACCTAAATCGGTGATTCATGGGAATAAATCATCTATGACAATCAAAGTAATAAATCTTTCCTCTGAATTTAAGACAGAAACAATCAATGTCCTTACCACATATTGGACATTTCAGCCTTCCATGACAACTCCAACCAGAAAAAATATCGTATGCCATAAAATCGTCAACCGACCATAGGTACACAACTAAAAGATTGAATTTTTGCTTTTGGTCATAGTCATATGCTTCAACTCCTTTCCTCAATTGTTTCAACTCTTCAATTAAGGGCTTCAGCATCACGGTTAGGTGTGTGCCAAGATACTCTAGACCATGTATAATGAGACATAGCAACATAAATTCTTATTTCATGCAAAACAAAAGTGGAAGGTTGTATGGAATAACAAAGACATGCCAACAAGAGTACGATGACGCGGTTACATTTAAAGGCGTGAATTCATCTATCGCCAACCCGATGCGAACATTCTTTGCATCCCTAGCGAAGTATGCGTCAAAATCATCTAGAGCCTTCTATGACTCACCGTTAGATGAGTGCACCATTACTTGGTCGTTCTCACGTACACCTTCCTTATGTCATCTCATATGCCTAGCGATTTCTTAAGAGAAACAATCATTTCATCCGAGGTGTAAGGGGTATGTAACGAAGTTGCTTATGAGCAACCTTTGTCGTCACCTTTTCACCGTCTTTGTTTATGACCTCTACGAACCTTGGTTTACCACATTTTAAGCATTGCATCTCATTCTTATGTTCTTTCCAAAAAAGCATGCAGTTATCTTGGCACACATCAATCTTCTCATACTTCATACTGAGAGCATAAATCATTTTTTAACTGGTAGATGTCTTTCGTCATCTTATGGTTCATAGGAAGGACATTATTGATCAGGTTCACAATCTACTTGTAACAATTATCAGAGAATGCAAACTTCGACTTAATGGCCATAAGACGGGTCACGAAAGCGAGAACGCTTACTGTGGTATGCTCATACAATGGCTCTTCTAAAGCTCTGAGGATATCAAAAAACATTTGAACCTCCGGTGTAGGAGGATCCTCAGGGTTTGTTTCAAACTCTGGTCGTATAGCATCAAGTATCTCATCAATCCTATCATCAGCCGTGCTATCATCTTCTTCCACCACTAATACCATTTTTTCACGAAATGTCTCGTCATAGTGCACCCAAACTGCATAACCTGGCAAGAAACCATACTTGCAAATGTGCAGTGACAACATTCTCTTGTCTTGCCAAAGAGAATTTCTGCACTTCATGCATGGGCACCTCGCACCACTTGTTTTTATCAAAGCGAATGCACGGTCAAAAAATTTCTTAGTGTTGATCATCCACTCCTTCGAGTGAGCTCCACTTTTATTCCAACCACTATACATCCACTATCGGTCCTCAGCCATTCTAGAGGCAAAACATTCATTCAATCGAAAATGCATCGTAAGTACTAGACGTTTCTATATACCATGACCCTATGTATATAAGAAAAGGTATGTCTTAAACCCACCCAAGAGTAACCGACAGAGCGTGGTATTTATGATAAGCCATGAGTTTGGATGAAATTTCAGCAGCATAACCCCATTGTTCTCAAATTGCACACTTGATAATGGTGCAATGGAGAACAACAAGGTTATGACACTGAAATCTCATTAAGACTCATGACTCATCATATATATCACGCTTTGTCGCCCACTCCAAGGCTATCCTAAAAGAGACAATTCAGGACCTACACATCTCACACACATGACACGTGTGAGACATATTGGTCCGAAACGGGTGATGCATAGGTTTCGTTATACTACTTACGTTTTTCTCACATATAAAATTGCATATAAAAAGAATATATATAAGAAAGTATATATATGTAATACTAATCACCCTAATTAAATCCTCAACAAACTAAAAATTAATACAAGAATAAAAGTAATAGCATATATAATATCACAACATATATTGCATATGAAAAAAAAACATCGCATATGAAACACAGGTAAACGCACAACATTAATACATGAACAAATACAATAGCATAATAGTCACCCAAATGAAATCATCACAAAATAGTATTCAATTTGCTAATTCTGAAAAATAATGAATACCTCAGAGGTGGCGACGGGAAAGCGAGTAGATGACGGGTGGGCGGACACGAGATGGAGAAGGTGACGTCAACAGGCTTCGGCGGGACCGAGCGGCGGCGGGCGGCGAGAGGGGGCCAGCGGGCGGCATGAGGCAGGAGGCGACAGGGCACGCAACGGGTGGGCGGGTGCGCGGGCGGCGGCGGCTCGGGCGCATCAGTGGCGGACCTGGGATTTATATAATGGGGGTACGGAATTAAACATGCTACAAATCACGCATATAATATATCTAAAATTGATTTAATAACAACGATAAACTAAATCGATGATAAACACTCAATCTAGATACACATATATCAAAATAATCTATATCACATTTTCAACACTAGTGAACCAATATAAATTTTAGTGAATAATAATAAAATATAAGAAAAAAAGAACTTCTTTCATCTAGATAGGGTAGCAGCTAGTAGACGTCGTCATGACTGTCATGCCAACTACCAAGATTGTGGTCTATATCTTGTGGACAGTGGGTGTGTTTGACAAATTACATTAGATGGTATCAATAAAATATTTTCTACAGATGATAGTCAAATTTACTTATACCACATTCAAACAGGCAACTTTCACAGTTATCATGGAGATCAAATCAATATAAGAAAATTTATGTGATCTTTATAAAAACAATAGAAAAATACATCATAGACTCTCATGTAATAGGATGATTCTTTATTTTTCCAGGAACTTATTTAAAAGGATTAAAAATAATAATAGAATTATATGAAATACATACTACTTTTTCAGCGATACGTAATCACGTAGCGATATTCGTTGGTTATTAAGAAGATATGACAGAAGATGAATAGAGTTAGTTAATTAGAAAAATAGATTATTGGACTAACCATTAAATTATTGAGCTATATTTTAGCCCAATTAAAACACACACATATACATATATACATACATATATATATACTCAAATTTTTACAAAAAAATTTGGGGGTACAAGTGTACCCCCATGCTCCATGCTAGGTCCGCCCCTGGGGCGCGTGGGCGGAGGGAAAGAACAGGGGAACTAGGTTCCCTGTACGCGCGCAGAAAAAATCCCGTTTCATTTTTGTCGGTTTTTTTAACTTCCGTTGGTCATAGTTAAAGCCGACGAGATTTAAGTTAACTTCCGTCGGCTCCTGCAGATCTATAGAAATTTAAATAGCTGGCAGAAATTTTTTATTCTCTTGTAGTGCAGCGTCATCCAGAACGCAATAAAGTAACAAAAAAGTGATATATCTACCACGTCGATAGCACGCCGACACCTCTGATCAATTCTGAGACAAATTAAGCAGCCGCAGTTATCTCCAATGAGTAATCCTCAAACTGGAGAAGATTTTTTTTGACAAAAGGAAGGGATAAACCCGCTGCAAAAAACAATTCCAGAATTCCTGGACATCCTACTATTTTCTGGGGTTGTAAATCCAGAAATGGTGGTGCAGGAGAGGATGAGGAAGCAGTGTAGCAGAGCCATCCTCTCTGCTCACCTCCAATAGCTCATCCATACAACACCCCTCCCTCTCTCTCTCTCTCTCTCTCTCTCTCTCTCTCTCTCTCTCTCTCTCTCTCTCCTCTCTCTCTCTCTCTCTCTCTCTCTCTCTCTCTCTCTCTCCACCAATTCAACGATTATTTTCCTTTCTTTGTCTCCATCTACAAATGCTTTGTCACCATCTCATCTCTTATATTACTCTCACCTGCACCACGCCCTCCATTTCTTGCTTCCACTTGTCTTGCTTCTTTTTTTTTCTTTCGCTCCCTTCCCCTGTACCTGCAGGGTTCAGGCACAGCCTGCTTCAAGGTAAAACTCCATGAGATTAAGGAGGAATGGAGGATTTTATTTGGTCCTTGATTCAGTACATGTGCATTTCTTGCATGCTACAGTATCCACTGCCTCTACTGAACTAACTGTCTTGCATGGATTCTGTTACATGAAGTTTTCTGATGATGAAGCCCAACTGTTATTTGCAGCTATTTTTATGCTTTCTTCAGATAAAAACCTCTACTTCCATGTAGCGGTAGAAAGATTTGGCCTAATCTTAGGAGAAATCAAGCAATTGGATTTCTTGTTTGGTGCAGAGTGGTGCAGGTGGTTGATTAGGTAGTGTTTGGTTGCTTGAACCAAATTCATCCTGAATAGTTCGGTACAGTTTCAGAAAACGTGTATGTTTGGTTGGATGTACTGTGCGAAACCATCTAAGATGAATTGGTTCATATTCTCAAAATATTCTCTCTAGATATTGAACCATTTCGTACACTAAAAATAAGTGAACGACGCCATCTAGTTTTTGTTAAATATATTAATTATTTATAATTAGTTAAGATTAGTGGTTATTGAATATTTTTAGTGAAAAATAATTATAATTAGATGTTATTAATTATAACCCATCATTATCATGTATCATCTCATACATCCAATCAAACAATGTACTTGTACCATCTCATCCAAGACTATCTCATCCTAAATCAATCTATCCACAACTATTTCATACTGTACAATTTCATTCAACTAACCAAACACTATCTAGATTAACACGAAGATGGGGGAGATCACCAATGTCACAGAGTACCAGGCCATCGCGAAGCAGAAGCTTCCGAAGATGACCTATGACTACTATGCATCTGGCGCTGAGGATGAGTGGACTCTCCAGGAGAACAGGGAGGCCTTCTCCAGGATCCTGTAAGCATTCCAGATTTTATTTATGCTACGCATGTTACATCTCCTGCCCTGCTATGTTTTTTGCGAATAATTTTTTTCTTGTGGGAACTTAGGGAGCAGTACAAAAATAGCTGGACCTCAAGTATTATTTGTTAACCAGCTATTAACACACTTTTGTTTGATAAAAAATCGTTGGGGGTATTTTTGTTTCAGAGGTTATCTATGAATAGCACGCTTGAAGTTGTACTGTTATTTAACTGGATGTTCTTAAATGACTCACCTAAGTTAAATAAGGCTACATGTTCATGGTTCTTTTTTTTTTCAAGAAAACATGTTCATCATTCTTGCTGGCAGCTTTCATTTGTCATAGTCGATCTGAATGGTGTGTTGTTTTTATTCATCAATTCATCCTGAAAATGCCTCATATTGCTAGAAACTGAAGAACATATATAATTTCCTATATATGTGGAATTGGTTGCTCAAGTAGTTTCTCAATACATCTTTCTACAACTGCATCATTAGTCCATGACTCGTCTTCTCATGTCTGTTTTGGCTAGGTTTCGCCCACGCATACTGATCGATGTATCCAAGATTGATATGGCCACAACTGTTCTGGGGTTCAAGATTTCCATGCCCATTATGATTGCTCCCTCCGCCTTTCAGAAGATGGCTCACCCAGATGGTATGCGGTTGCCATACTTCGTTAGGTTTTGCATAATTAAACTATATATTCCACACGAAAGGATACCATGCTATAGCAATGCATAAATATAACTGAAGAAACATTTCTCACGGCTTTGCATACAGTCTACTGGGTATGTTGAGCTAATATTGGCATCTTTAAATTGATTCAGGAGAGTACGCAACTGCGCGTGCAGCATCAGCAGCAGGAACTATAATGGTCTGTTGATGTTCAAATGGCTTACAAGAAATATACTTTCTGAATTGAACATCCAGTTAATGACACTGAACACAACCCTGTTGCTTTTATCTTCAGACATTGTCATCATGGGCTACTTCAAGCGTTGAGGAGGTTGCCTCAACTGGACCAGGGATTCGTTTCTTCCAGCTTTATGTGAACACACTGCACAACTTGTACTAATAGGGTTAATTTCTTCGTTTGAGTGTCCTTCTCAACGATGTACCTTGAATTCTGTAGGTTTACAAGGACAGGAAAGTGGTGGAGCAACTTGTTAGGAGAGCTGAAAAGGCCGGATTCAAGGCGATTGCGCTTACCGTGGATACTCCGCGACTCGGCCGTAGGGAGGCTGACATCAAGAACAGGTACCACCAATCTTTTCCATGGATTTAGCACACCAGTTAGACTCTGGATTACAAAAAACAGAGATTAACATGTTGATCATGGGAAGGGTACACTGAAGTGAACGAAAATAAGATCGACATGTCAGGACTTGAACAACCAACCTGTTTCTGGGTGTTGTTGCAGGTTTGTTCTGCCACCATATTTGACACTGAAGAACTTTGAAGGTCTGGAGCTCGGGAAAATGGACCAGGTAAAATTCGTCTTTCACAGTTTCACTATACAATGCAAACGATGCCCGTATAATCTCTCATGAAACTCTCTGATGAGCAGGCTAGCGATTCAGGACTGGCTTCTTACGTCGCCGGGCAAATCGATCGCACCCTGAGCTGGAAGGTAGTGTTCTCTTCAGAGTTCTCTATTGTTTCGTTTCTTCTGTGATGGCAATTAACTCGATTACTTTTAGTCACTGTGATCAAACTGATGGTACATATATCATGAACATGTTGGCACAATCTCAGCAAAAGATGTCACTTAATGATGTTCTAAATTATATTTGTGTAGGATGTGAAGTGGCTGCAGACCATCACCACGCTGCCGATCCTAGTGAAGGGAGTGATCACTGCAGAAGACAGTAAGCCATTTCATCCATCACATTCTCGACCATTCCAATGCAAGTCACTGAGAAATAGTTCGTTTTCCGGTCGTGTGAATTGCAGGCAGGCTCGCCGTCGAGAACGGCGCGGCCGGCATCATCGTGTCCAACCACGGCGCCCGTCAGCTCGACTACGTCCCCGCCACCATCAGCGCCCTCGAAGAGGTACTCAGCTTGCATCCATCTCGTTTGCTCAGATAGATTTATAGTTTCAGAGTCTCTGAATCCTCCTCTGATCGCGTGGATGCATGCGTACGTGAAAGCAGGTTGTGAAGGCGGCTCGTGGGCAGCTCCCCGTCTTCCTCGACGGCGGCGTCCGCCGCGGCACCGACGTCTTTAAGGCGCTCGCCCTCGGCGCCGCCGGCGTCTTCGTAAGTACACCGGCGAACTAACCATTCGCGATTCTTGTGCCGTTTAGCTGCAAGTATATGTTGACGAGGTAGGTGGCGCTGCGTTCGTGCAGATCGGGAGGCCGGTGGTGTTCTCGCTGGCGGCGGCGGGGGAGGCCGGCGTGAGGAATGTGCTGCAGATGTTGCGCGACGAGTTCGAGCTCACCATGGCGCTCAGTGGCTGCACCTCGCTCGCCGACATCACCCGTAACCACGTCATCACCGAGGCCGACAAGCTTGGTGTCATGCCGTCACGCTTGTGAACTGATCGATGATCGCCATCGGTCGATCGTCGCTGCCGTCACGACGACGGCCGGCGCATTGCCGCCGGAATGGTAGTAGCCGAAGAAAGATTTGATTTTGGAGCGAACAATGTTATAATTTTGGATCATAGGTATGTATTGTTAACTATCAAGCGTTCGATCGGACCCATCCCTGTACTGGTTTCATTGATTATTTGGAGTATTATACCAAACCAATAAATTAATACCATAAAATCCTTTCCTGATTATATTTTGAGTTGAATTGAAATCGCCACAAGCTATCAACAGACTGATGACTTGTTTAGAGAGTTTTTAGAGGTTGCATCTACTTTTACAATTTGAAACTCACCAATGTTCTAAATTCTAAATTAAAATTATAAAACTTAATAACCATAAAATTTAAAACTAAACTAGAATATAGAACCCAGACATTAATTTCTTTAGATTTTTAAAGGTTTATACACACTAGTTTCCTAGAACATAAAGTTCTCGAACAAATAACAAAATTGTTTTGGTCGACGTCCAATGCAAGCTAAGCCATCATATCATATGCCTGCACACCCACACAGCTAATTTAACGGAAGAAACTAACTTCCATCGATAAAACATTAATTTCCATTAGTTTTTGGTCGATGGAGGTGTTTCGATGAAAATTAACTAACTTCTATTGGCCGCTGACGAAAGTTAGTTAACTTCCGTCGGCTAGGCGTATCGGCCAAATCCACCCGACGGAAGTGAATTGGTCCAATTTATTTTATCGTTTCTATCTCGAATGTTTTATTTATTAAAAATTAATGTTTCACTTAAGTTAAATATTTATTTGTTGAAAATAACTATTTTATACTTACAGTACTGCTTGGAACTCAATGTTTCATACATGGGTGCAAAATGTTTCACTATTTTGTTTCAAATGTTTCTTCCTTTTATTTCAAATGTTTCACCTTTATATTTTAAATATTTTACTCTTTTATTTCTGTTGGTGTATTTTTACGGTCACACGTGTGGCCTGAAAGATCTGTTTAACTCCAGTGCACATCCTACAATCTTAGAAAAAAGGTTCTGAGCGTGCCAATAAGTTTGATCCAGCATAGCCGACCAGCTGTCAAACTGATGACTGCGGTAAGGATAAAGCAATCGTGTGAGAACGCCGATCTGCCATAGGGCTGATGACCAAGGCAAAGCGACCAAGGTGAAACCGCCATCGGCTAGTGGGATGGGTAGTTTTACACGTACAGACCGATGAGCGTTCCCCGATGGCAGATTGAATATAATGTTGAATTGAAGATAACCTATCGGCTTGTACTCTGATAGAAATAAATAAAATGTGCCAAATAACATATGCGTATCATTAAAATCATCATAACAACAGGATTAGACCTAACCAAGACAGTAGCTAGTCACGATGAACCTAAAAATACTTCAAAGTATCGGGCATGCTTTATTTAGATGAACAGTATACAACATGAAATAGATATAAATAGCAAGAATGTCGGACCTAACCGATGAAGCCTCAAACTACGATACCTAGACACATCAATCTAAGAGATCAACCTGATTCAGCCTGACCTAGCACATATACTGGGATAAACCAGTGATTACACTGACCAACCAATACCTCAAGAGATTGATGTGATGTAGCCTTGAGATGTCGATCTAGCCGATACAATCATCGGGGTGGCAGGACTCACCTCTTCACCGGAGATCGAAGAGATGTAGTACAACTCTAAGTGCAGAATCCTGTTGGGATTAACCTTAGGAAGCCAAGGGTGGTGATGCGTCGAAGAGTAGTTGTTTGTAGGGTTTGTGTGTGTTTTGAACTAACTATTAAGATACATATTTATAGTTCAGAGACTAGTCATCCAAGTAATCTATCCTAACCGATTCTGGATAATCTATATCTTCTCACCATCGTCTCCTTCATATACGATCATGTTGTAACGGACCGGCTTCTTTGACCACCTTTGACCAGACTCTCTTTGACTTCCATTGACCATGTGTCATCCCTAGTGGGCCTTGGGCTTTATTAAATCCTAGCGTCAACACATGCCCTCTAGTTTCGGAGCATTTAATGGCTTCTGATGCTTCAAAATTATTGTCCATCATCATCTCCTGCCACCATGTCTTTTCGAATGTCCATCCGCACCATCCTTTCACATTTATTTAATTATGTAGCTGAAACCCTTCATCTTGTAGTACTTTAATAAAATTTGCCTAGAGTTCTGGCTCTTTATCACTTCCCCTTTTTTGCCTCTTCTTCTTCGGCCATCAATAACTGCGATGGGTGTCGCCTGGTCTGACGCATTTACTTTTCTTTTGTGGTGACGTCGGACCAGGCTTCATCCCACACAATTTTTCTATTTGAGACCTTTGAGCCAAAGATTCAGTTCCTCTATTCCTAGATGTGAAAAGATTTTGGCCTTTCGAAAACTATATTCATGATTACCTTTTGTCGAACAATGCAGGTGGTTCCCACCAGATCCAGCGGGGTCAGTTTGACCCGACTGCCAAGGGTCGTTCTACTCTATAAGTGCCTGCTGAGCACTCTATTTTCCTTTTATGTTTCCTGTACACGCAACACTCTTGCCCCCCGAGCTCGCCGCCATCTGTTGCTAATGCTGCTTGAGTCCATTGTTCACTATCTTTCCCACCGGTTCTGCGTTCCGGCGACACTATAATGACCACCATCAATATGATTCCCGAGGTGAGTTTTTTGGCATTCTTTTATTTTGCTTGATCCTTCTCAGTTTGCTCGCCATTTCTCTTTTTCTTATTGTTTCCCCTTTTTACTTCTTCTGTAGAACTTATGGAGCTAGGTCTTGATCCCAATATCCACTCATATGTCTTGTTTGTTTTTAGGCCCCTTGGGCAATCCTGATCCTACTGACTTTATTAATACCGAAACTTGTCGAATCCCTTTTAAATATTCTCCCATATGTTCTTCTTACTCGAACTCTAGCTTCGAGTCCTTCCTTCTTTTCTCCCTAGCTGGCATGAATGATATCTTAGGGTATCGACCACCTATCGTACCTTTTGGGATGAGATTAACATCGGTCATTGCATTGACCTTTCCCTTGCTGACCCTTATCAGAACAAACCGATGCTGGCTGCCTCCTACTACTTCTGGTCTGATGCCTTGAATGCCTTCGTGTTTGGTCATGGGCCGATGAGTCCCTCTCTACTTGATGTTTTCTTTTTAACTTGCCTTGATATTGACTCATTGGCCAATCCCTTCTTTCTTCATTCCAAACAACTCTATGCCTCAGCACTAAGTCCACTGATAGCTGGGGCTGGTACATTGCAAGACATAACAAGCAAAACGGCCTCGTGGATATTTGTGAACACATTGCTTTCCTCAACCTCTAGTTGTAGAAGTTTATTTTTTGTATCGGCTCTGGCCCTAACCTTTCAATTCTAGGTTTTAGCTGAACAGCTTGCCGCCAACGTGCGGGTTCCCCTTGGCCGCTACCTCCTTGAGCCACCTATCGCCTTCTTCATCTTATATCGGTCAACTTGATAGCTGGCAATCCTATCGGCTACCCTAGTGGCCCTTGGTGGTTCCTTCAGCTCTGGCTTAATGATTACACAACCGATCTTTTTTAGGCCCCCTCTTGCTCAAATGCATTTTCCTATCGATTTCCGGGAATCGGCCTTTCCTACTTATCATCGCTGCTCTTTCTTGGGCGAAGCGGCGACATATTTTCCCGCCTTTCCTTTATCTCCTGCATCTTTGACTTCCTTCTTCAAGAGTTTTTTACCTCAAGTTCTCTGATCAGACCATCTGGTTTCCCTTCGGTATTATTCGGAGTACGAACATCCTCATCGGCTAACTTTGCCTGACGTGTCCCGGGACAAAGGATCCCTCCGTTTCTTTATGGACACAATTTTTCCTTGTTTTCTCTGTGCCAATTTCACCTGTGCACATTCTCAGCAGGGCTCCTACAAATTCTACCACCCACCTTTGCAAGGCAATTAGGCTTCGGTCAACTCCCACCCCATCTCTTCTTTGTCAGTCAAATTCAAACTCGTGGGAAAATCAAGAATGACTTGGAGTGGGATTGCCTCTCCATATGACTGATGGGATCGTTGTTGGTGATCTCGTCTCCTAGACAACCTGTCAGGCATCCTCCATCGTCTTCCACCGATGGTGGGGTGAACTGAAGCAACACATCTTCAATCGTTCCTCAATGATTTATCGAGAATGGCTTTACCCTAGCAACGCCAATGCAGGGCCCAAGGTAGATATTTTGACTCATCCTCTTATTTATTTTCACTGCCTTTCTTTATTTGACTAACTTCGCCTTTTGCAGGAAGATGACCTTGATGCTTCCCTAGTGAGCTCTAGCGGTTGGCCAATACGATACGAACCAGTATCAGCCACCATGAACTTGGGTGTCGGTGCACCTACCCCCACGGCGTGGATAAATGGAGGGCGGTCTTGTGGTCATCGACCGCACTACAGGAGCTTGATCAGCCATAGGTAGAGGAAACTGATCTAGCGACGAAGTTGAAGTAGGTCCAGATGAAGGCTACTGAGAAGGAAGGTGTCGTGGCCTCCTACCTAGCCTCGGTTGGGGCCAAAAAGTGTTGGCTCGCCGATGCCATTCGTCCCACGTAGCGTTGATGCCGCACCCACCGAAGGCTGGGCTGCCCTTTGGGCGAGGGTGTTATTAGGTCATGGATGATTGGGGCTGCCCGATGGGCTTTTTTGTATAAGGTCTTTTGACGTGTAACCTGAAATGTCCTTATGCAATATATTTATCCTTGAATCCTTAGAATTTAACTTGAGATTTTTGCATCTAGGTGCGATGCTTCAGTATCAGCCGTCTAAAGGCGATACTGCTGGTATCAGCTGTCTTACGTGCAACCTTCTAGGCATTTATCCAAACGCTCGGAAAATATTTCTTCAGATACTTGTTGTTCAAAGATTTCCCGAACACTTCCCCATCTAACCCTTCATGTAAATAGGCCCTTCCCAGTTAGAGGACCACTTATCGAACCGATTGTCCTTAGACCCGATTGATAGGATAAGTTTACATACGAGTTCTCCCTGTCCAAATGATTTCGACACCTCTTCTTGTTATAGAACCTGGCAACCTTGCTTTGTTTTATTCAATCTTATCGAGGGCTCTTAATCGGACCTACACGAGATCATCTAAGCCATCTGTCATTAAATTATGATACAGAACTGGGCAACCAGAGGGGGGTGAATGGGAGCTTTTAAAATTATAGGGTAAAACTAGCCTTCTGTTTAACTTTAGTCTCCTACAGAACAGGCTTCGAACACACCCTTCAGAGATCTAGTTTGGAGGTATTTTACAACTTCGAACCAAGGCTTCGCAAGGGGTAACAGTTCGAAGCCAAGAAGACTTCGCTCACACTCAGAAACGCAAAAACTCAACTCTGCAAGGATAGTGCAAGCTCTGCACACGAGGTGCCTTCGAGCAAGCTTCGCACTAATAAACTTCGCAGGAGTAAGTTTCCCACTAAGGGCTTCAAATAGATACTCTGCTCTAGCAACTAGTACTAGGCTTCGTATTTCTAAGGGTAGAAAGCAGACAGAATAGACTGCGCCGAGGACCTCAATTGAGGAAAGAAAATAGGCTTCGAGCCTAACTTCACTCAGTTCTTCGCTAGTAATCAAGATGACTTGCCTCCAGTTACACAGAGCGAACACACACTAAAAAACTCTCATGAGCAGGAGTCAAACACACTTCATCAGAAATGAAACAGAGCAAAAACTCTGGTGAGTACAGAACAAACTATAAGACAAATCACAACTCATGCAGTACAAAAAGAAGATACGAGTTCAAGCCACAGATGATCAACATAATGAAAATTTCATTGCAAAAACAGGGAACACAAAAGGCTCACAAAACTCAGTACATGGTTATCGAGGCTAGCTCTAGGAGTCCTGAAAATAGATTCTCAAAGTGTTATCCTAGACCTAGCCAACCTCACTATTTATAGGCACAATTCAGCCATGAGAATAGACTACTTTACCCCTAGGGTTTACAGTGATTTTGTCTCTACCAGACATGGGAGTACAAATGGTAGTCTACTTTTACAGGAGGCTTCTTTTGTCAGCATCGTAGAAGAGACATCATCAACTTTTGTAGAGCAGACACGATCAGCTTTTGCAAAGAGGAATCTTCTGAAGAGCCAAAACATGTCACTTGATAAATGGATTTCTATCGACTTGACTCATGAAAAGTCATTTGGCAATAATTCCCCTTTTGGCAGCAAAAATTTTCTCCCCCTTTGAACATTATCACTTGTCTCCACCTTTGGAAGGAAAACTAGGAATTTTTCTCCCCATTGGCAATGCAAGAATCAAGGAGCAAGAAAAGATGCAAGGGCTTTGAGATGATGAAAAGTGTGAAAACATACGATGCAAGAATATGCCAGATCATAATGTCAGACCTCAGAAGCTTTGCTCTAGGTAACATATTCCAAATTCAATGTTTGATGCATGAATTTTTCAAATTGTTGAAAATAAAAGCATCACCACTTAGACTAGCGATCTAGACAAATGAAAATAGGAACTACAAAAGGTAATCAATTTCTACCTAGGAAGCATGTCCAATTTCATGGAGCATTTAGACAGCTTGATAAGCAAATGATTCAGACTATGCTATTCTTTTTATATTTCCAGGGGTTATTTGCTCGTCCACCT
This sequence comes from Zizania palustris, assembly GCA_019279435.1. NCBI lineage: Eukaryota > Viridiplantae > Streptophyta > Magnoliopsida > Poales > Poaceae > Zizania > Zizania palustris. Next base: position 42,594,378 of record JAAALK010000282.1, on the reverse strand, counting down.
TATACTTTCCAACCAAGCCAAGTCTAGGTCTAGAAAAACCATCAGAAGCTTAAGGCAGTGATTTTGGCAAACACTATTTATCCTAGTTTATACCAAAGTGCTATGGTACGCAGTCTAAAATAAAGTACGCGACAAGCAAACCCACCTAGATCTTTTTATTTTTAACACACAAATCATGGATATTAATTTTTGTTGAGTACCAATTGTTGGATAATTCCATGAAAAAGCATTATTATTTTCAAGTTGCGATTTTGTACCCAAAGTAAAGGATTCTAGCTACCAGGCAGATAAGAGATAGCTAAAGTGATTCTGTAAAACACATGCTAGACTCACACCTAACCAGTGATCAAGTTTGGAATTTTGTAAATTATAATTATGCTCATAAGGAAAATTGATATATTAAACAGGAGCTGAGCGCATCATAAAAATGACAATCATGTGAAGGCATATAAAAGCAACTAAATGCATCAATAATTCATCATAAGGAAGCCAATGCAACACAAATAAGGCATGCTCCCCCTCACAAAATGTCGTAAGGATGACAAATACCAAGTTCCCCACGCAAATAAGCAAAATGTGACGCATCAAGGGGTTTGGTGAAAATGTCGACATGCTGGTTCTGGGTATCAACATATCGAATCTCAATATCACTCTCTCATCAATGTGTTTGGTTCTTAAATGCTGAACCAGGTTGTTTGCAATGCAAGTTGCACTAGTGTTATCGCAAAATAGTGGAACACTCTTATAATCTAACCCGAAATCTGGCAAAGTGGAAACCATCCACAAAATCTATGAGCAATAGCTAGCTGCAGCAACATATTCGGTTTCAGTCGTAGATTGTGCAACGCTAGACTGTTTGCGGAAGACCAACAAACAAGAGAAGTACCTAGAGAATGACAAGTACCGGAGGTACTCTTTCTATCAATTCTACACCCAGCAAAATCTGCATCTGAATAACCATGAAGACACAAAGAGGACGATGCTGAATACTAGATGCCAAATTCGAGGGTATGCTTGAGATACCTGAGAATGCGCTTTACCGATTGGCGGTGCGAAGCACGTGGCGAAGCCTAAAAACGAGCGCACATACACACCACGAAGTGTATGTCCGGCCTCATAGAAGTCAAGTAGAGGAGGGAGCCGACCATGGTTCGGAACTTCGTCTGATCTACGGCTTCTCCATCCTCATCAAGGTCCAATGCTACATATGTAGCCATTAGAGTGGCGAAGTGGCTTCACATCAGCCATGTCGAATTTCTTGAGCAGGTCCTTGGTGTACTTCATCTGGTGGATGAAGGTACCTTATTTGCTTTGCTTGATTTGCAAACCAAGGAAAAATGTGAGTTTGTCCATCATGGACATCTCGAACTCTCTGCTCATAGTATTTGCAAACTCGGCAACCAAAGCATGAGAAGAGCCACCAAAGATGATACCGCCAATATATATCTTAACTAGAAGGAATTCTTTGCCATGCTTGAGAGTAAAAAGGGTTTTATCTACTGAACCCATCAAATACCCTCGCTCAAGCAGAAAATACTTAAGTCTATCATACCAAGCCTGAGGGGCCTTCTTGAGTCCATAAAGAGCCTTATGAAGTTTAAGGACTTTATGTGGATATTTGGGGTTTTCAAAACCAGGGGGTTGTTGTACATAAACGCCCTCGCCTATGAAGCCATTTAGAAAAACGCTTTTGATATCCATTTGATAAAGTTTGAAACCACAAGATGCCACAAATGCAAGTAAAATTCTAATGGCCTCAAGGCGAGCAACAGGTGCAAAAGTTTCACTAAAATCAATCCCTTCTAACTGAGAATAACCCTGAGCCACAAGTCTAGCTTTGTTTCTAACTACAGACCCATCCTCCCCTTGTTTGTTTTTGAAAATCCATTTAGTTCCAATGAAATGAACATTAGGAGGGGGATCTACAAGTGTCCAGACTTGGTTTCTCTCAAAATTTTCAAGTTCTTCATGCATGACATTGGTCCAACTAGAATGAGATAAAGCATGACTCACATTTAATAGCTCGAAAGAAGCAACAAATGCAGAATCAATGATGTGAGCATGAGAACATGTTACCCTTTGATTAAGCTCACCAATGATATGCTTGGGAGGATGCATCCTTTGAATGTGATGAGGTGCCTCGCGGTGGGATGTAGTCTCCCCCTCAACTTGTGCCGGTGAATGGTCGAAGATGACCGATGTCGAGGTTGTAGCTTCGGGGCCTCTTGCCGAAGTGATCGAAGCGGGGTCGGCTTCGTGGGTCGATGTCGAGGGTAGTAGGTGTTTGTCCTCAAAATCTCCAAGATCTTCGTCTTCAAATATGGTCTGATCCATATCGTGTTCACTTGCCTGTTCAAAAGAAGAACTAACATAGGGGGTCGATTCATCAAAAGTCACATCACATGACTCGATGACTGTGTTAGTTTACAAATTGAAAACATGATAAGAATGACCATGGGTAGTGTAATCCAAAAAGATCCCATCAGAGGAACGCGACTCAAATTTATCCAAGTTACCACGTTTCAGCATAAAGCACCAACATCCAAATACTCATATACGAGTAACTTTGGGTTGTCTCCCAAAACGTAGTTCGTAAGAAGTTAAGTTCAAGATTGAACGCAGGAAATCCGGTTTGAGATGTAATAGCATTGTTCTTAGCCTCAGCCCAAAACTTTCTAGAAGTCCTGTGCTCATCGAGCATCGTCCTAGCCATCTCAACCAAAGTGTGGTTCTTTCTCTCAACATCACCATTCTGTTGAGGAACCCGTGGAGCAGAGAATTGATGTTCTATGCCATGCTCCATGCAAAAGTCAACAAAGAGACTATTCTTGAACTCGGTGCTATTATCACTTTGAATGAACTTCAGTGCACTGGGGAGTTTAGTAAATAGTCTCAAAGATAAGCTTCAAAAGTGTGAAAACACTTCATCCTTGCTAGCTAAAAAGAAGACCCAAAAGTGGTGAGAGAAATCATCGACAATGACAAGAACATACCATTTGCCACCTAAAGAACTAACCCGAGAAGGATCTACAATGTCCATATGGAGAAGTTCTCCGGGTTGTTCAGTCATCACCATAATGACTGGTGAGTGTGAAGCGACAATCATTTTCCCATGTCGACAGGGACAACAAACTAAAATCTTCTCAAATTTGAGCTTGGGCAATCCTCGGATCAGACCTAGGGCACTCAAACAAGTGAGCAGCTCAAAGCTCATATGCCCTAGTCTCCTATGCCACTTCCAAAGCTCAAAAGTTGAATGTGCGACAAGGCGGTGAGAAGAACTAGATGACTCAGAAAAATCAGCTCCAAAAGCTCTCCCAACTCTACAGATCTTACAAACCAAAATGCCATCAGAATTGAGTACTTGCAAAGTATCACGATGAAATCACACTTTGAAGCCCTCATCAAGCAACTGGGATATAGAAAGCAAATTGTATCCCAAGTTTTCAACCAACGCAACATCCTTGAGAGTGAAATTTGAGTTGATTCTTACCACACCTTTACCTTTCACTCTGCTTCTTTGATTGTTACCGAAGGTAATTTTCTCCTTTTGCTTTGTTGTGGTGAGGTTAGAGAACCATGCTGCATTCCTGGTCATATGGCACGAACAACCGGAGTCCATGATCCATGTGTTCTCCAATCCTCGGTCTGTCACCTACACAAAACGATAAACCCTCGATCGCTCAGTGCTGGGGCGAGTGAAAATATGACGAGGCATCCAGCACTAAGATATACGAGCAGTAGGCACAGTAAGAGTAGACTGTCTATGCACGGGTAAAGTGGAGTGATGCAAAGTGCGAGGTCTACCTACATGATGCAACCCATATGCACGACGAGGTCTCCCAACCTATCGAGGTACAAAGACACTAACACGAGATCTATCACCATGTGAAACATGGTGAACACCACGAGGGGTAAAACCTCTCCAAGAAGATCGAGGAGCCATGTAAACAGGACGTGATTAAAACTCAGACTCATGCATACCTAGAGGTGGGTAATGCATGTCCTGGAACCTCAACGCCCGTGAACGTCGCTCATCCTTGATGCGACGGAAACAAAACCCAACCAAGTGACCAACTCGCTAGCAGTAAGAGCAGTGAAACACTCTCCTAGGAGCACTCTCATGGGTCAAAGGAACATGTCTCACAGGCACCTTGGTTTTTTTCAAAGGGTTCTTCTTGGGAGGAATTTTCTTGGCAGGAGGAGGAGTTTTCTTTGGAGCTTAGGTAGGATTTTTGGCTGATGGAGTGTCTAACTGGGCTCTTTCTTTCTCTAAAGTAGCGGGTGAGGTAAAAATAGTTTTGTTCTCACTGTCTGATGGAATCCTCTCAAAACCCAATTCTAGAGCTAACCCTACCCTGTCAGCACACATCTTGGTCTTGGCCAAGAGAAAATCCATCCTTCCTTTTCCCTCAGTGCATTTGTTAACCACAAAAAGAAGGTATTCATTTTCACTCATAAGATTTTTAGCTTTCCCTCTAGCAAAACTTAGTTGGTCCTTAAGGGTGATGCAGGTGGAACAAGTAGGCTGCACATCCTTAGAACACTCAGCACTCTCTAATCTAGCCTCTAACTTCTTAATATGCTCGTCTCTCAAGTTAATGCTCTGAATCAATAAAGGACAATTTATACAAGCATCCAAACAATTAGGCCTAGACTCCACCAACAAAAGCTGCTTCTGTGCAGTTTCAAGCTCATCAATAGTTTGAGCATGCACAGAGCGCAACTGCGAAAGCTCACTCATGACAATAGTGCAAGATTCACATTCAGCATCATCAATTTTAAACTTAAAGCATGGCATAATCAGTAGAAACAAATTCTAACCTTAGTCTAAGGTCTTTTCTATCTATAGTGGCTTGAACAAGTAATCTATCCTGACCTAGAACTTCTTCATTCAGTTCATCAACTTTAATGAAAAGTTGGTCATAGGATAGTGGTACCTGAGATGAGTCAAGCTCATCGCCGCTGTGAGTGTTGTCGGCCATGAAGCAAAGGCTAGTGAAGTCCCTTGCTTTCTTCTCCTTCTTCTCCTCCTTTCTTGGAGACTCTTCCTCCTCATCAAAGCTCGACTCCTCAATTGAGGAAGTGTCAATGTCACTGAGTGTCGCGACAAAATCTCTAGAAGCGACCTTGGCTACCCTTTTAGCCACCTTGTCGCGCTTACCCTTCACATAGGGTTTCCTATCCTTTTGTGGTATTTGGGGTGCTCACTCTCATCTCTCCTCTTAAGATTAGGACAATTGGCCTTGATGTGAGAAGTGTCACCACACTCAAAACAACCACTAAAACCACTTCTCCTCTGATCATGTCTTTCATTGTGAAAACGGGTGAACCTTCTAGCAATGAGAGCAAGCTCCTCATCATCTAGAGTATCAACCTACTCTTTAGTGACAAAGACCAGGGAGGATAAAGCAAAACTACCTGCAAGAACACAAGTGCCAAATGTGCTTAGCTCTACAGTGGTGCCACGACTAGAGCCAAAAACTAGTGCCAAGGGCTGAGGCAAAGAGTTTTTGTGCACTGCAAGAGATGCCTTGGCAATCTCTATGGACTTCAGCTTGCTGAAGAGCTCATCACAGGTCAATGTGTCATAACATGTGGACTCCTCAATGCTGGATATCTTCACTTCCCATATGCTACGATCAAGAGCATAGAGAAGCTTGATAGCCCTATCATGGTCATTGTAAGCAAGCGTCCCATTGGACCGCAACTTACTCAATATTTCGTCAAAGCGAGAAAACATGGCATTTATAGATTCACTAGGTGCTTGCACAAACAGAATATTTCTTGCTTTGTCGCTTAGCCTTGTTCTGTGTAGAGCCCTCATGAAAAATAGTGAGTGTAGTCCAAATTTCCCTAGCTATCCTTAGGTGCTGAATCCTATCAAACTCACTCCTACTTAAGACAATGAACATTATATTTCTTGCTTTGGAGTTTGCGTTATACTGGTATTTTTTAGCTTGAGTAGTCCGAGTCTCTAGGATGGAGTATTGTGAGTCCACAATCTCCCAAACTGCATTTCCTTGGCTAAACAAGTAAGCCTCCATGCACACCTTCTAGTAGGCAAAGTCAGTTCCATCGAACAGAGGTATTTTACTACTTCTATCCATGTCGCCAAGAGATTACAAAATCAATTAAGGTCAACTGGTGATCTTAACCAAGCTCTGATACCAATTGTTGGACCAAAATGGGCGACCAGAGGGGGGGTGAATGGGAGATTTTAAAATTCTAGGGTAAAACAAGCCTTCTGTTTTAACTTCAGTCTCCTGCAGAACAGGGTTCGAACATACCCTTCGGAGGTCTGGTTTGGAGGTATTTTACAGCTCCGAACCCAGGCTTCACAAGGGGTAATAGTTCGAAGCCAAGAAGACTTTGCTCACACTCAGAAACCCAAAAACTCAACTCTACAAGGATAGTGCAGGCTCCGCACACGAGGTGCCTTGGAGCAAGCTTCTCACTAGTACACTTCACATGAGTAAGTTTCCCTCTGAGGGCTTCGAACAGATACTCCACTCTAGCAACTAGTACTAGGCTTCGCATTTTGAAGGGTAGAAAGTAGATAGAACAGACTGCGCCGAGGACCTCGACTGAGGAAAGAAAACAGGCTTCGAGCTCAACTTCACTCAGTGCTTCGCTAGTAATCAGAGAGGACTTGCCTCCAGTTTACACAGAGCGAACACACACTGAAAAACTCTCACGAGCAGTAGTCAAGCATACTTCATCAGAAATTAAACATAGTAAAAAGTCTGGTGAGTACAGGACAAACTATAAGACAGAAATCACAACTCATGCAGTACAAAAAGCAGATACAAGTTCAAGCCACAGATGATCAATATAATGAAAATTTCATTGCAAGAATAGGGAACACAAAAGACTCACATAACTGAGTACATGGTTATGGCGGCTAGCTCTGAGAGTTCTAAAAATGGATTCTCAACATGTTAGCATAGACCTAGCCAGCCTCACTATTTATAGGCACAACTCAGCCATGAGAATAGACTACTTTACCCCTAGGGTTTACAGTGATTTTGTCTCTACCATACATGGGTGTTGGGGGAAATACTTCATCCTTAGTTATAAGACAAAGCTAATTTACTAGACCGAAGTTCCAGTGTTAACTCCAGTCTAGTACATGATCAAGCTCGAAGAATCCATGTAGGCTTTAGTTCGAAGTATGACTTTGAAGGTTAAATATTTAGAGAGCTTATCTGCCAGCGAGGATGGAAGACTTATCTTCTCTCTAATTAGATTAGTCTTTTACCATTTTAACCCTATTAGGGGTACCAAATAGTTTCCACTATGTCGGTTGTAATTGGGGGGTAAAAAGGTATTTTCCTTAAGATTTTTAACTATAAATACCCCCATTCTTATCCTATAATGAGGATCGAATACTCAGTTATTCAATATACAACTTTGAACTACTTCGAGCTATTATCCAATTTGGAGGCTTGAAATAGTCCATCTCACAAACTCTTCGTTTGTTAGTTCTTAATCTTCGAGAACCTGTTAGCGAAATCTTTTACGCCAACAGTTGGCGCCATCCGTGGGGAACCTAGTCCAAAAAACTTCGTTATCTACCAAGTTCTTAAAATCATGCCTCCTAAGCGGAGTTTAGGTGGTAGTCCTACTCGGAGGTCCCCTCGGACCTCCGGAGCAAGATCTTCGAATACAGTCGAGGTCAGAGGACCTTCAGTAGCTCCTCCACCTCAGACCCCCGAAGGGAATTCTCTTCCTTGAGCATACGGAGTTCCTCCTCTAACTCCATCTATGCTTCGATCAGACGGAGTTCCTCCTCCAACTCCGACTGTGCTCCAAACTGACATGTTTAGTTCTCAAGACCTAGGAGATCCTTCCGAAAGAAATAAAGATAGTCTTGGTGACATGGCGACCCAGATGGCCGTCTCCAAGCTGAAGTTGCAAGGTGGAGGCAAGAGGCCACAGATAGGCTTCGTCCTCAGGTCACCCCTGTCATACCCAAAGTGCCTCAAGACGACGACTCTCTTCTCTATCCTGAAGGCCCAGAGAACGCTTCCTTCGATAGCGAGTCTCCGTTGCATCCTGATTTATAGAAAGTGCGCTTCAACCCTAAGTTTAAAACTTCGAAGCTCTATAAGTACTCCGGAGAAGAGGACCAGGGGAGTTCTCCCGTTCGTATGCTTTGGCAACTAAGGCCAGTGGAGGAGTCTGAGACACCATGGCCAAGTGTTTTCTGTCTTGCTCTCAAAGGGGTTGCTTTTCATTGGTTCTGGTCCTTGAAGTCAGGATCAATTAGAACTTGGGAGCAGCTAAGGAAAAAGTTTATAAGTAACTTTCAGGTTACCTTCGTACCCCCTATGTATACGGGAAGTCTTTTCCAGGTGAAGCAGCTACCTGGAGAAACTTTAAGATAGTTTTTCAAGCACTTCGCTCATACGATGTCGTAGATAAGGGAGTTGTCTGCATCGTCCGTTGTTGATGCAGCCCGAGAGGAAGTTACTCATGCGGGCCTCCTTGATAAACTTCATCGGAAACAGATATCCTCTGTAGCACAGATGATGGCCTATTTTGAAGAATATGCTAGGTCGGAAGAAGGATGGATCCGAAGAACAACTTCAACTCCACCAATCCTGTAAGAAGTCAAGCTCGAGGTGAAGACTTCGACACCTTCATAGGGGCCCAACTTCGATGTCCAGCATGATAGGCGTTGGGGGCAAAAGCATCCTCGCTCCGAAGTCTTGAACATTGCTCCTTTTCTGCAGAAATTTGCCCCTAGAAATCCACAAGTTTCGGGAAGCAAGGCCAGCGGCTGGAGGCCTCTAGGGAAGCCAGCTGGCAAAGGCCAGGCCTTCTTCTGCTGCATTCATGGTGAAAATCGGAGTCATGCTACTGATGCATGTAAGTCTATACTCGCTTTAAGAGGCGAGTACCTTGAAAGGACCTCTGGTCGAGGCACTACTGACCGAGTCCTTTCCGAGGCACGTCCGGAGCCTGTGCAAGCTATCGCACATGTAGACAACTTCGACCCTGCAAGGCAACCTCGAGTGGTCAATATTATGCCACCCTCGAAGCAAGAAGATGGCCAAGATTGGGGAAAAAGAGTAGTCCTCCCCATTTCCTCGGCAGTATGTCGAAAAGACAACGAAGAGAATATGTCCGGGAAGTAGGCCATATTGGAACTTCTTCGTCTGCAGCTACAATGCCTGAGTGGTCCCATGTGGCAATATCTTTCTCTGCAGATGATGCGGCAGGCATAAAGTTCCCACATGTAGATCCCCTTGTCATTACTGCCGATATAGCAGGAACTGAATTCCGAAGAGTGCTGGTCGACGGTGGGAGTTCAGCAGATATCATCTTCATTCAAGCCTTCGATTAGCTCTATATCTCCAGGAAACATCTCCTCCCCGCAGCTCATCCCCTGCAAGGCTTCGTAGGACCTCCTCTTGATGCCCTCGGCTAGATTGGTCTTGAGGTTGCTTTCGGAGAGAGGCTCCTAGCAAGGACGGAGGAAGTAATCTTCGATGTTGTAGATGCCCCTTATGCATGTAATATTATCTTCGGAAGGGGCATGTTAAATCAGTTCGGAGCCGTGGCGCACCTTAATTATTTATGTATGAAGATGCCCACGCAAGCAGGATTACTCACTATCTTCGGCGATCAAGCCACTGCATGAAGGTCAGAATATGGTCATGGTCCCCCTCTCAACCCGAGACAAGTGAATAATGTACAAGGCAATTCGGAGGATATCTCTGCTTCAAGTGAATCTTCGAAAAAATCCTTCCCAAGACCCAACCCCGAAGGAGAAATTGTAACGAAGGTTATTGTAAAAGACGACAAAGACTATTCTTTTCAGTTCGGCAAAGATTTTCCTCTAGAAATCGCTACTTCGTTAGAAAAAGTAGTCGAAGAAAATTTGGATGTCTTTGCTTGGTCTGATGAAGACATTCCGGGAGTCAGTCGAGATATCATTGAGCATAGCTTTCTTGTAAACCTGAGGGTTCGGCCTGTTCGACAAGGGCTTCAGAAGTTATCAGTAGAAAGGGCAATCCTTGCTAAGGCAGAAGTGGAGAAATTACTGAAGGCTGGGATTATTAGAGAAGTAGCTCATACGGAGTGGTTAGCTAACCCAGTCTTCGTCAGAAAGAAATCCTTCGAGAAGTGGCGCATGTGTATTGATTTTACATCTTTGAATAAAGCATGCCCACGTGACCCCTATCCCATGCTCCGAATTGATCAATTAGTTGATTCTACCACTGGTTCGGAATTATTAAGCTTCCTCGACGCGTATTCTGTATATCATCAAATTTGGTTAAAGCGCGAAGATGAAATCAAAACAAGCTTTGTAACTCCTTTGGGAGTCTTCTGCTATGTAAGAATGCCTTTTGGCTTGAGAAATGCCGGAGCAACTTTTTCGAGGTTAATTGCTAAGGCTCTAGGTCATCAAATAGGCCGCAATGTAGAAGCCAATATGGATGATATTGTAATAAAGAGTGCTTTAAAGCACCAACATAGCCTAGACTTAGCAGAAACATTTGAGAGCCTTTGGGCATGTGGAGTCCGTCTCAACCCCGAAAAATGTATCTTTGGGGCTCAGGCTGGGAAGTTGCTAGGGTATCTAGTTTCAAGTAGAGGAATTGAAGCTAGCCCTACTCAAATAACTGCATTGCAAAGGATGGCTCCGTCGAAAAATTTAAATCAAGTGCAAAAGCTGACTCATCGCCTAGCAGCACTTAGCAGATTTCTAGCAAGGTCCGCAGAATGAAGCCTCCCCATATTCAAAGCATTAAAAGCATCCGAAGATTTTGCATGGACTCCGGAGTGTCAAAAGAGTTTTGATGATATTAAAAATTATCTCAGCAACCTCGCTACACTCACTGTGCCTATTGTAGATGAAACCCTACTCCTCTACCTTGTAGCTATTGGCTCTACTGCCAGTATAGTCCTTGTCAGAGAAGTTGATTTCAATGGAAAGTTGGTGCAGAATCCAGTCTATTTTGTATCTGAAGCCTTATTTGGAGTAAAAAAAAGATATTCCGAGCTTGAGAAGTTCACTTATGCTGTGATAATGGCCTCGAGGAAATTACGACATTATTTTCTAGCACATAATGCAATTGTACCAACTTCGTATCCGTTGGGAGATATGCTCCGAAGCAAAGATTCTATGGAAATAATTGGAAAATGGGCCGTCGAGCTAGCACCCTTTGGCATCTCCTTCGTAGCAAGGACAACAATCAAGTCACAAGTGGTGGTAGACTTTGCGGTAGAATGGACTCCATCTGCAATGTGGGCTCGGGAGAAATCAAATAAGGGAATTTGGACCATATACTCCGATGGAGCTTTTCAAGAGTCTGGAGCAGGCATTGGAGCAGTAATAATTTCCCCTTTAGGGAAAAGAGCGATGTACTCTTCAAGGCTCAACTTTAAGTCCACCAATAATATAGCGGAGTATGAAGGAATTTTGTTAGGAATTGAAAAGTGCATGCTTTGGGTGCTACAAGAGTTGTTATTAAAACAAATTCTCAAATTGTAGCAGGGCACATTGATAAAAGTTTTCTAGTCCGTCATTCGCAGCTTGCAAAATATTTGGAAAAGATCCGTAAGATCGAAGCAGCATTCAAAGGGATTTCTATCTGAAGTATACCAAGAGCTGAAAATATGGAAGATGATACCTTAGCGAAAGTTGCAGCCAAAGCTGTGGATATTCCAGAAGGAGCCTTTTATGAAGAACTTACTTCGCCTTTGGTGCCACAAATTCCTCCTACGAAGGTTCTTTGCATTCCAAGCACTGACTGGCGGAGCTCAATCATGGAGTTATTGCAAGGCGAAGCAAATTTTCCTGAAGGACCACAACTTTCGAGGCTGAAGCTAAGAGTTCAGAATTATCATATAATCAACGGTATTCTCTACAAGGCTAGAGTATGTTCCCCCTACTCCGATGTATATCTCAAACCGAAGGTCAAGAGATACTCTGAGAAATTCATGAAGGCCTTTGTGGTAGCCATCTGGCCCCCCGAGCTTTAGAAGGAAAAATACTTCGCTAGGGGCTTTATTGGCCTACAATAGTAACTGATGCGGAGAGTTTAGTCCGCACTTGCCAGGGTTGTCAATGGATGGGAAGACGAAGTCATCGTCCGCCAATGACTCTTCAAGTCATTGCTCTGGTTTGGCCTATGGACAGATGGGGCATGGATCTCATTGGCCCCTTCCTAGTAGCAAAAGGAAATCTAAAATTCGCAGTGGTAGCAATTGAATATTTTTCCAAGTGAGTCGAAGCAGAACCCCTAACAGCTATCACTTCGAATAATGTACAAAAATTCTTTTGGAAAAATGTTATATGTAGGTTCGGAGTGCCTCGAAATCTCACAGTCGACAATCACTACAAGAAAACCAGAAGTTTTCGTTGGCCTTTTTAACTTCCGTCGGCTTCTGACAGTGGCCGACGGAAGTTAGCGGGGGGTTTTCCGCGGCCGCTCGGATCCCCCTAACTTCCGTCGGCCAGCATTGAAGCCAACGGAAGTTAGCTAACTTCCGTCGGCTTCAATGCTGGCCGACGGAAGTTAGGGAATTTATCCCCAACCCCGCGCGCGTACAGGGAGCCCTAACTCCCTGTACGCGCGCACAGTAGCCCCGCCGCCGCTCCTCCCGCGCCCAGCCTGCGCCGCCGCCGCCCGCCCGCCGCCGCCGGCCACCGCCGCCGCCCGCCGCCTCCTCCCGCGGGCGCCGCCTCCTCCCGCGCCCCGCCCGCCGCCGCCCGCCTGCACGCCGCACGCCGCCGCACGCCGCACGCCGCACGCCGCCCGCCGCCGCACGCCGCCACCGCCCGCCCCCCGCCGCCGTCGACCCCTGCCCACCGCAGCAGGCCGCCCTCGCCGGTCCGCCGCCGTGCTCCCGGCCGCCGGCAAACGCCCGCCTCCGACCGTCGACGTCGCGTGCATCCTGCCGCCGCCGCCCACGCCGTCCTCCGCCACCGGCCGACAGCCGCCACTACACCCCCTCTGGCCGGCCCGTCGTCGTCGTCGCTGCCCGTCCATCATCGCCCGCCGATCGTCGCCGTCCGCCAAGTACTTTTCTATTCTGTCCATTCAACTGTTATGAATTCAGTACTTGGCTTCTGAATATATTATGTGTTGAATTGAGGCTGAATCACAGTATATTGTACACCGTCTTAAAAATACTATATCATGAATTTATTTAAGTATAGTTGTGATTTCTCTGAATCCACATTGATAATCATGTTCTGATTGAGTATTTGCTTACCTAAAGTGAAACTGAAGTCAAGTCTTGCATTATGAAATTAGAAGTGTCATTGAAACATTGCTGAAATCTGAAATCTGAAATTAGTTTACTATTCATGGTACGAAAAGCTGAAATCTGATTTTGATTGATTAAAATTGTGAAATCTCAGGATCTGAAATGTTTGACATATTCTGAATTGATTTCTGTTGTTCTGAAAATACATTGAAGTTGAAACTTGCAATCTAAATCAGTTTTAATCAAGTGCATGTTAGTGAAGTTACATTCACTATTCATTGTTTGCGATGTTCTATTATATACGCTATTAATTATATTCGTATGCAATTTTTTATTTGACAACAACGTAGATAGTGTAACGAAACCTATGCGTCACCCGTTTCGGACCAACATGTCTCACACGTGTCATGCGTGTGAGATGTGCAGGTCTGGAATTGTCCCTTTTTGGACAGCCTCAGAGTGGGCGACAGAGCGTGGTTTTATGATGAGTCATGAGTTCGAATGGGATTTCAGTAACATAACCTTGTTGTTCTCCATTGCACCACTATCAGGCGTGCAATTGGAGAACAACGGGGTTATGCTGCTGAAATTTCGTTCGGACTCATGGCTCGTCATAAATACCACGTTTTGTCGGTCACTCTTGGGTGGGTTTAGGACCTATCTTTTCCTATAGACCATGGTTGCCATGGCGTCGCCTGCGCCGACTAGACGTCCAGGCGGTCACCGCCGGATGCCATGGTGAATCGCGATCGCCATCAGGCGTGTCTGGGCGGGCGCCTAGGGTCCGTGGTAGTGTCTAAGGTGTGGCACAGGCCTTTCGGTTAACCCTGTTCCCTTGCGCCGTGGGCTCTGCTTCCCCTTGCGTCGCCGGCCGCCCGGCCACCTTTGCTTCCCCTCCGTTGTCCGGAGGCGGAGGCGGGGGGTGGTCAGGGTGTGTGTATGTTGCGAGCCCTTTTATAGCGGCCAGTGCGTGAATCTTCTTGATTGAATGAATGTTTTGCATATAGAATAGCTGAGGACGACCGACGGTGGATGTATAGTGGTTGGATGAAAAGTGGAGCTCACACGAGGGAGTGGGTAATCAATGCTGAGAAATTTGTTGATCGTGCATTCGCTTTGACAACAAACACTGGCGCGAGGTGCCCATGCATGAAGTGCAGAAATTCTCGTTGGCAAGACAAGAGGACGTTGTCATTGCATATTTGCAAATATGGTTTCGTGCCAGGTTATGAAGTTTGGTCTTTTCACGGCGAGACAGGCCTTGAAAAAACGGTATTAGTAGTGGAAGAAGAAGATGATAGCGTTGCTGACGATAGGATGGATGAGATGGTTGATGCTATACGACCGGAGTTTGAATCAAACCCGAGGATCCTCCAACACCGGAGGTTCAAAAGTTTTTCGACATCCTTCGAGCTTCAGAAGAGCTATTGCATGAGCACACCACCGTAAGCGTTCTCACTTTCGTGACTCGTATTATGGCTATTAAGTCAAAGTTTGCATTTTCAAACAATTGTTATAAGGAGCTCTTGAATCTGATCAGCGATATCCTTCCTAAGAACCATAAGGTGCCGAAAGACATGTATCAGTCAAAGAAAATGCTTTCTGCTCTCGGTATGGAGTATGAGAAGATTGATGTGTGCCGAGATAATTGTATGCTGTTCTGGAAAGAACATAGTAATGAGGTGAAATGCTTAAAATGTGGTAAACCGAGATTCGTAGAGGTCGTAAATGAAGACGGAGAGAAGGTGACGACAGAGGTTGCTCATAAGCAACTTCGTTACATGCCTCTTACACCTCGGGTGAAACGATTGTTTCTATCAAAGAAAAACCGCTAGACATATGCGATGGCATAAAGAAGGTGTACGTGAGAATAATCAAGTAATGGTGCACCCATCTGATGGTGCGGCATGGAAGGCTCTAGATGATTTTGATGCAGACTTTGCTAGTGATGCAAGGAATGTTCGCATCGGGTTGGCAACTGATGGATTCACGCCTTTCAATGTAACGGCATCGTCGTACTCTTGTTGGCCCGTGTTTGCTATTCCATACAACCTTCCACCTTCATTTTGTATGAAATATGAATTTATGTTCCTGTGTCTCATTATACCCGGTCCAGATCATCCTGGAACACGACTAAACGTGATGTTGAAGCCCTTAATTGAAGAGTTAAAACAATTGTGGAAAGGAGTTGAAGCATATGACTATGACCAGAAACAAAAATTCAATCTTCGAGTTGCGTATCTGTGGTCGGTCCATGATTTTCCGGCATACGGTATTTTTTCTGGTTGGAGTTGTCATGGAAGGTTGACATGCCCGATATGTGCGAAGGACACAGATTGTTTCCGTCTGAACTTCGGGGGAAAGATTTGTTACTTTGATTGCCATAGATGCTTTTTGCCCATGAATCACCCATTTAGGTTACAGAGGAACAATTTCAAGAAGGACAACATTGTTGTAAAGGGACCACCAAGGCGTTTAAATGGTACAGAAATCGCTGATATGCTGAATGAGTTGGTCCTTAATGAAAATGAGGATGGATTTGTAGGATTCGGAACCGAACATAATTGGACCCACATATGTGGTTTATGGGAACTGCCGTACGTCAAATCACTAATTCTGATGCACAACATTGACGTTATGCATCAGGAACGTAATGTTGGTGAAAGCATTATAAGTACATGTATGGATTTTACTGACAGGACAAAAGATAATGTAAAGGCGAGAAGAGATTTAGCTGAGATTTGTAATCGACCAACCCTTGAGTTGACGAATAGTGGTGGCAAGCCACGTGCCCCATTTTGTTTAAAACCTAAAGAAAAAAAACAAGTAATGAGGTGGTTGAAAAATTTGAAATTCCCAGATGGTTACGCCGCGGGATTTAGAAGAGCTGTGAACTTGAAGACAGGGAAATTAAATGGATTGAAAAGTCACGATTACCACATAATAATGGAAAGACTCCTTCCTGTAATGTTTCGTGGGTACCTGAATGATGATGTGTGGAAGGCGTTAGCTGAGCTGAGCCATTTTTATAGACAACTTTGTGCGAAAGAAATTAAGAAAGATATGATGGAGATGCTAGAGAAAGAGATCCCGGTGCTTTTATGTAAACTGGAAAAAATATTCCCTCCAGGGTTCTTCAATCCAATGCAACATTTACTGGTTCATCTGCCATATGAAGCTAAGGTAGGTGGCCCTGTGCAATATAGGTGGATGTATC
Organism: Zizania palustris; assembly: GCA_019279435.1. Taxonomy (NCBI): domain Eukaryota; kingdom Viridiplantae; phylum Streptophyta; class Magnoliopsida; order Poales; family Poaceae; genus Zizania; species Zizania palustris. The sequence continues at coordinate 42,577,934 of JAAALK010000282.1, read as the reverse complement.
ATATTGAAAGGTCCCTAAAGAAGCTTAGAGCGATGGTTGGTAATAAGGCCAGAGTTGAAGGTTGCATCGCAGAAGAATTTAAATTGAAAGAGATAGCATACTTCACTAGTGTATACTTCGCTGAGCATCACAATGTCAACACACCTGCTACACGGTACCATATGGATGAAGACCATCCTTGTAGTGATCTCCAAATATTTGGGTGGAAGGGCATAACTGTTGGTGTTTCCATGACATATTATGTAACTCAGGAAGAACGAACAAATGCCTTGCTCTACATGTACTCAAATATGGAAGAGATGGAACAATATTTCGCGTAAGTGATTCGTTTTAGTTTATATTTTACCTCCAAATTTTATACCCGTTTGTTTACCTATTCGTTACATTGACAGTATGTTTGATTCGAAATACTTGACGTCTGGTCGTCAACCAACGGAGAAGCAATTAGATAAATTGCGTCAAGAAGGAGTAAATGGCGGGCCTAGTTTTCTCACTTGGTTCAGAGAACATGTAAATCCTTACCTTTTCTGACACGTATTATTTTACTCTACTGGGTTAATTATCTTATAATCTCTTATGATTTGCAGTGCGTGCTCGCTGACAATGTACATATAGACTTGCGACAGCTCTCTTACGGGAGTATTAGTGCCAAAAGTTACGGTCGCTATGATGTTAATGGTTTCCGCTTCCGTTCAACTATATTTGAAGCATATCGACCTCTAGCGGCAACAACTAATACTGGTGTTGTTACAAGGGTCGTTGATGGACAAGGACACGAAACTATGTATTATGGAATCATCAAAAATATAATCGAGTACAAATTTGCCGGGAATAAGGAGATTAAAGTAGTCTTCTTCGATTGTGATTGGTTCGACCCTAAACATGGTACTCGTGAAAACCAATTTGGGATGGTTGAAGTCAAACACGCGGAACGATTATCTAGTTGCGACAATTTTGTCCTTGCTCATCAAGTCGAGCAGGTGTATTATATGCCCTACCCATGTGAAAAACTAAGTGCTTGGTGGGTAGTCTACAAAGTGAATCCTCGGGAACGTCTACACACCCCTAGTGATGACGCTTATCAATTGGAGGTTGAAGAGGTCGATGAGGTTTATCAAGATGATGAATTGCCGACTTCGTTTAATGTAGAGTCAGAATCGTCGACAGATTCTTTTCTCGGCGATTCTAATGATGTGGCAGTTCCCGAGAAAAGGAAACACCAACATAAGAAGAAAAAAGTAACATGACGTGCTTTGGGGAGAAAAGGACAGATTGATCCTGATTTTGATGATAATTGACAAGTAATTGTTTTCATACATGGATATGCAATATACTTCATATTACATGTTTTTCATATGTACAAACCTTCTTTACTAATAAATGCTTGTTTGTGCTTATTTTGAACAGGATGTCGAAAAAGATGAAGAGTGTCACGAGGAAGCTCTTCCGCTTGGGGAGTTCATCGGCGAGTACTCCGGCGAGTACACCGAAGAGTCAGGAGGACACCCTATTCCAGGGTAGTTCCTCTTCTTCAAACAGACGTCGTCAAGAGCAGCTCCTGAGATGCATAGATCCGACATTAATTGGTCGGCCTATTGCATTTCAACTAGATGAGGAGGTAACTTTCAGATTGTTTTTTATGCCAGTTATAAACTATTACTAATTGTTTCAATACTGTTTTGTAGGAGGAAGAACACTTGGAGAGTGCGGGTCATGAGGATGATCCGGTGGGTGGCGGGCAAGAGGGGGATGTCCCAGAGTGTGCGGCACAGAGGGATGACCCAGAGGGTGTGGGGCAGGGGGATGACCCAGAGGGTGCGGGGCAGGGGGATCTCCCGGAGGGTGCGGGTCAGGAGGAAGGTGCTGAGGCTGCCGGCGGGTCCTCGGTATCTTTCAGGACGAGCCACTTGGTCGCTCCACCAGTAGTCTCTTCCGGTGGAGCCAAGATCGAGATTACGCCTGTTGGTGACGGGTAAGTGTAATACTCTTTTGTTGTTTTGCTTTTGTTTTCAAAAAATTTCTTTCACTAAACTAATTAACTTTATTTATTATGTATTTCTAGATCTTGGATTGACTCTCGGTTCGACGGCACTTCGAGGGTCAGGCAGGTTAACCAGATATTGGGTAACCTGTGCCGTCTGCACTACCCAGGGGTGCTGACAATGCCGACCGGTGAGCGGGTTCTATGCCAGACATGGGACCAGTACCGGTTCGCTCCTGACGGGCGCCACGGAACTGCTCAGGGGGCGGTGTCTCATGACTTCTGGGTATGCAAGTGTGTTTTCAATCTACTTTTAGGCTTTTCGAGTTACAACACTGTACTAATCATTAATTTTGCAGTTATGCTTTTGCTTGCCAGAAGTCGGCAATCACCATAACCATGCGCTTCAAGTCTTCAACAACAATGCACATAAGGTGGTGAAGGACGCCATTTCGTATGCCCGCATTCAAGCGAACAATGCTTACTACAAGGAGAAGCTAGGGCAACGAATGAGCAAGGCGACGGGCTCATCGTCAATTATTTGACTGAAGAAGAATACCGTTCGGTAAACAATTCTAACTTTTTACTCTTCGATTGTTGAGATTTGTTGTCATATAATACAAATAGCATCTCTATTCAGGTGAGGATTCCGTGGTTTGCAAACCGCGAGGACGCCTATTTCGAATTCTACAAGATTTGGTCTTCAGCCGCATTTAAGAAGACTTCCGAGCAGAAAAGACAATGCCGCGGGACGGATCCGAAGCACAGATATGGTGCCGACGGACATATTCGCCACGCTAAACGCTTGGTAAGACCGATCTGTCACTCTCTAGCTATAGATACATTGTAATGCGACTAACTCATTTCTAATGTACAGGAAGCTAAATCTGGCAACGTGCCAAGTGACATAGAGGTGTATACCTCTGGTCACAAAGGAAGCGATCCGACACAGCCAGATGTCTTGTGTAGCGAGACAGCCACGGACCATTTGGTGAGATGTTATTAAGAGTTTACGTAATTTCATTTTTCTGCGTCTAGCTAATCGGACATGTTTTTTGCAGGCGCAGTATGGTGAACACATGGTTCGACTCCATGGAGAGGACTATGATTGGCGGAGAGAACCTGTGGACCAAATGGCCGTGTACTCCAGCGGAGGTGGCAAAAGCCATGGACGGTGAGACAGTGTTTTTATTAATGTTTTGTGTATGGTATTGTGATGGTAACTAACCCCTGTTAATGTTGCAGGTACTCCATGTTCAATGGAGTTATTGACTCGAGAGCGGTGAGAGCTCAGAAGTCAGCTCAGTCATCGCAGAGCTCCGTCGGAGTTGGCTCCAGCCGTCGTCGCTCAGAAGAAACCCCGGAGATGGTTCGGATGAGGGAGGAATTGAGGCGGGTAAACGAGCACAACAGGAAACAACAAGAGTACTATACCGCCTGCTTAGCACAACAACATGCGATGATCCAAGTAAGTTTAGTTTAGAGTGTTGCAGTTCAAAAGTATTCAGAAATAGGTTTAGAACTAACTGATTACATTACAACATGTGTAGCAACTAGCCCAGCAAAACAGTGGATTTGACATGTCTATGTTCCAACCACTACCTCCCCCGCCACCACCACTATCTCCTACATCACCTGAGGTACCTCCTAAATACTTAAGTTAGCATTTAGAAGGGTAGTTGAGTTCGTTTCTAATTTTGTCTATTTCTTCAGTGTTTCCGTACGCCTGGCCAGGATGGAGCCTCCGGGGCAAATGTGAACGAAGCGGGAGGCAGCGGCGGCGCCCACGACCCAAATGTGGGCGATCAGTGAGTATATGGACAAATATGACTTTGTATGTGGCTCTCGCTGTGTTTTGTGAATTTGTATGTGAGTTTGGATGTTATATGTGAATTCAGATGTGTACTGTGACTTTGGATGTGAATTCAGTTATATTATGTGATTTTGGATGTGATGTGTGAAGTGTGGATGTGAATTTGGATGTGAGATGTGATTTTGGATGTGAGATGTGATTTTGGATGTTATATGTGAAGTTTGAATGCGATTTTGGATGTGAAATGTGATTTTGGATGTGTATTGTGAATGTATGTGAAATTGTGGTTGGATGTGAGTGTGAGTAGGGGAACCAGGAAAAAATAAAAATAAAAATACCAGGTAACTTCCGTCGGCTTTGACCATAGCCGACGGAAGTTAGCTGGTTTCGGCCACGTGGGCAGAAAGGCTAACTTCCGTCGGCTTCGGCCCTAGCCGACGGAAGTTAGCTGCCCCTAACTTCCGTTGGCCAGGCTGGCCGACGGAAGTTAGCGCCCCTCTGGTGACGTGGCAGTGTTCGGCGCTAACTTCCGTCGGCCACGTCAAGCCGACGGAAGTTAGCTAACTTCCGTCGCCTCGCTTCCGTCGGCCAAAGGCCGACGGAAGATAGCGTTTTGCCGACGGAAGTTGGCTTCTTCCGTCGGGAAAGGGCTAACTTCGTCGGCTTTGGCCGACGGAAGTTGCCTGTTTTGTTGTAGTGAATGGGACACAGCTTGACGCGGAGCCCTTTAGGAAGTTTTGCAAAGATCTTGGCATACAAATATGCTTTGCAGCTATGCGTCCTGCTCAGTCTAACGGAGTTGTCGAAAGGGCTAATGGTAATATTTTATCAGGGCTGAATCGAAGAATAGTAGGATTAGCAAAGGGGCTGTGGACTGAAGAACTCCTGAAGATTTTATGGACCATTCGGACCACTCAAACGAGGTCCACAGGTTTTACTCCTTTCAGATTATTATTCAGAGATGAAGCTATGATGCCGACGGAGCTCAAAGGAGGATCTCTTCGCACCACCGAACCTGAAATAGAAGGAGAAAGGCAAGCTTCGCTTGATTTAACAGAAGAAACAAGACTTCGAGTTGTAGATAATTTGTCGAAATATCAACATCAAACGAATATTTGGTATGACCCGAAGGTTAAGCTTAATGAACTTAAACCAGGTCACTTAGTTTTGCAAAGCATCATAACACCAGGCAAATTAGGAAATAAGTGGGAAGGTCCATATATCATTCTACGTTTAGGATGCCCTGGTTCTTTTAAACTAGCTCATTTAGAAGGCGAAGAGTTAAAGCATGCCTGGCATGCGGAGCATGTAAAGCGATATTTTGCATAGGGGCTCCTTGTAATCATCTGTAAACACCTTCTGAATAAATAAAGCTCATAGTTCAGATAATGCCTACCTCTCAAACACTTCATACTTCTAGTGGACGCACTGGAGGAACGAAGTTGGCTGTGAGGGAAGTGTCATTCATTTGAACCAGTTTAATGGACTTCGAACCACTGGTTCGAAGCTTCCGACGAGGTGGGAAAGTCACAAAAAATGGATTCCAAGCCACCGGCTTGAAAGCATCCGTAAAAAGAGTCCAAGGAGACCAAATGATATGGATTCTAGACTCCAGCTTGAAAGCATTTGTAAAAAGAGTCCAAGGAGACCACTATGCGAATTCCGAACAACTGGTTTGATAGCATTCGCAAAAAGAGCCGAAGGAGGCCAAACAAAACATACTTTGAGCTAATAGCTTAGAACGTCTGTAAAAAGAGTCCAAAACGACCAATTGTATTGGATGCTAAGGTATCCGAAAAAGAGTCCGAAGTGACTACATTCAAATAAAAAGGTACTAAGTTACCAGTTTTCAGATTCCGAGTTAATAGAGTCGAAGACAGTTTTTGAGATCTTAGTCAATCTCTAAGTTGATAAGGAGCTCTGAGCCTCCAAAATTGTACTCCTAACTAAAGTTATTTTCATTGCACGTAACCACCTTCGACCAAATTTTGAAGTTGCTTACACCCAAAGAAGGGCTTGGAAGTAGGGAGACAATTTTGAAACATTAATCTTTATCATTCAAATAGATTACATTACATCATGAAAAGTCTGCATATATACCGAGAAGGAAACGAAGACCTCTTCGATTCCTAGAACTACCACTGAAGCTAGAATGACTCGTTCCAGAGCCAGGAGTTTTAATAACTTTACGTTTAACTCTTTTCCCTCCTTTCGAAGCTCGGAAATCCTTCTATTCCTGCTGAAGTTTAGCCCTGGTTCAAAGTCGCTCAGGGCTTTTTCCCAGCTTTGAAGTTGTTTAGAACTCTTCTTTACTTGTTCTTCAGTAGTATTTTCTTTTTCGGACCATTCAATTGTAGGACCGAAAGTAGTGACCAGAGGGGGGTGAATGGGCGCCTAAAAATTTCTTGCTAAACTATATAGAAATCCCAACACCCAACCAATTTATCCGGACAAAAACTATTAGTAAAGTTAATTGTTGGTACTATAGTTGTCTAGCCTAAAAATGACCGGTGTCCTAATTAAAATGATATTAAAGCTAAACTAAAAAGAATCACTGCAGTAAATAAAAATGGGTACTAGAAATATTTAACGATGTAATAAAAAACACTAAATATCTTAATAAAATGTTCAGATTGCAATCTAAAGATAAAATACTAATTAACTGAATAAAATATGGATCATCCAAAAAAATTAATAATTCAGAAATAACCTAAAAATATTTCAGGTTAAGACTAGAATTAAAAATACTACTGCGACTAATAAACTTTTCTTTACTTTTTATATAAGTAGATTAAACAAATATAAATAAAAATATGCGATTACTAAAAATAATTTGGCAGATTAAATTAACACGAAATTTCTAAACAAATTTTCGCTAATTAATTAATAGATGATTATCTCTAAAAATTATCTACTAAAAAATAGGAGATTAGAAACTTACCTGCATGGGGCCCATGGAGATCTCAGTCGTCGTGCGCTTCCAGATGTCGTTCGCCGCAGCAACAAAGAACTGTGCCAAAAATCTGCCACCGAAGGCAGTGTGTGCCGCCGGCCTCAGCTGTGTTGCCAAAAAGCAGCCGGCAGACAGCTTGCGCGGAACACCATGACAAAACACAGCCAAAAGCCAGCCGTGCGTTGGTTTGCTTCCTCCTCGGTAGACGTGCGTGAGAAGAAAAAACAGCCACAGAGAACAACACACCACGCCGACGCTATGCCGTGGCCACGTGAAAGAAAAGCTGCCTTTTTTTCTGCAGATTGCACGCACCAGGACGCCAGCCGTGAGCAAGAAGGACGCCGTGGAGAGGAGCAGCCGGTGAAAAAAATTGGGAGATCTAAAATCAGTGGGTAATGAAAATGGACTGTAGATTTATCTATTAGAAAACAGTCGTCTATCCCCAAGGGGATAGGGGCCTATTTATAGGCAAATCCTAATACATAAAAAAACTAATTTACCCTCGGGTAAAATAAACTAACTGTAAAATAAATTTCGAAAATTACTAAAATATTATTAGAAAAATCACCTGACTTAAATAAAAATATTCTAAACTTAAAACTAAATATTAATATCCTAAAAACAAATTTAAATATAGATTGTCAGTTTTACGCCGAAACTGACAAAGTGTCCACCGTCTTCGCACCGGGTACCCGGATTGGGCCGACCCGATCCCGCAGCTTCCTCAGCCCGGCAATCGCTCACCGCCCGTGTACCTGAGTCAAACCCAGTCAACAGACCAGTGGATCATCTGCCGCTCCTAGCCATGTACCCGGATTGGGCCAGCCCGACTCCGCGGCTCCTCTGCCCGGCCATCGCTCACTGCCCGTGTACCTGAGTCACATGCGCCTCAGACTCAGCAGGTCTTCATCTCTCCCTTCCTTTGACTTCCATTGACAATCACTCATCACATCTGGAATATCAAAACCATATTCTTCAACATGGTTTCTCATCATGTCTTTAGAAGATGAGAGTTCTATGTTAACTTCTATTTCCTCTTCTTTAATATAAGATAATATATCTTTGCATATTTTGGGCGCAATTACACCGGAGCTTTCTCGAGGAATTGAAAATCGAGGGCATTTGTGAGGTATTAGAGTTTCGAAGGTAGCCCATAGCAGGCGAAGCTCTTCGTTAACCTCTAGCACTTCGAGATCATCCAAAAAAGGTCGGAAAGCCTAAAAACATTCCAAAAAAGTCTTTTCATTCATAAAGGATAAACACATAATTTTTTACATATTCGGGGCCCTAAGGAGAACTAGACCTTTGGGTCTGGTGGGGGCTGACTGCTCGAAGCCTGCGACCACGCATGCTTTTGGCGAAGTCCTTCATCAATCCAAGCTTTGATCGTGATCGACCTTCGACTCTCCAAGATGCTTGGAAGGCTTGCCAAGCTGCAGCTACGTCGTCGGAAGAGGTTAAGAGCCGTTCGTCGTCGAAGATGATAGGAGTCGCCCCTGAGTCTGGTGCTACTGATAGCCCTAAATCCTCATAGTAGCGAAGCACTCTAAGAGCAGCTACTTGGCCGGATATTTCTCTATACCGAATACCCACCATCTTCATAGTCTTCGCTGCTGCTTGGATCATCTTCAGTCTTCGCAGCAGAGGGATGTCGCTAGTTGAAGGTAAAGTCCAAGAAGTATCGAAGTATTTCAAGACACCCCGAAGGTTGTCCATGGTCTCTAAGGCCACCTTCTCGCACTTCACTTTGTCTTCAGACAAAATATCCTTTGATGAGGACAACTCATCTATCAAAGAAGATAGCCTAGCTGCCTCCGTGACCAAGGAGTTCTTCTGTCCAAGTAAATTATTGGTCTCCTCCATCAACTTTGTTTGCTCCTCTCGGAGCTTGACCAGCTCTGTCCCTACGGCCGCTTGCTCCATCCATAGTTTTTCCACCTCAGCCCGAAGCATGATCTGTTCAGCTTCGAGCTTCCGATTGGCAGCCTCCAAACCAAGTATCAGCAACCTCGCTACACTCACTATGCCTGTTGTAGATGAAACCCTACTCCTCTACCTTGCAGCTACTGGCTCTACTGCCAGTATAGTCCTTGTCAGAGAAGTTGATTTCAATGGAAAGTTGGTGCAGAATCCAGTCTATTTTGTATTTGAAGCCTTATTTGGAGTAAAAACAAAATATTCCGAGCTTTAGAAGTTCACTTATGCTCTGATAATGGCTTCGAGGAAATTACGACATTATTTTCTAGCACATAATGTAATTGTACCAACTTCGTATCCATTGGGAGATATGCTCCGAAGCAAAGATTCTAGGGAAATAATTGGAAAATGGGCCGTCGAGCTAGCACCCTTTGGCATCTCCTTCGTAGCAAGGACAGCAATCAAGTCGCAAGTGGTGGCAGACTTTGTGGCAGAATGGACTCCATCTGCAATGTGGGCTCGGGAGAAATCAAATAAGGGAATTTGGACCATATACTCTGATGGAGCTTTTCAAGAGTCTGGAGCAGGCATTGGAGCAGTAATAATTTCCCCTTCAGTGCAAAGAGCGATGTAGTCTGCAAGGCTCAACTTTAAGTCCACCAATAATATAGCGGAGTATGAAGGAATTTTGTTAGGAATTGAAAAGCGCGTGCTTTGGGTGCTACAAGAGTTGTTATTAAAAAAAATTCTCAAATTGTAGCAGGGCACGTTGATAAAAGTTTTCTAGTCCATCATTCACGGCTTGCAAAATATTTGGAAAAGATCTGTAAGATCGAAGCAGCATTCAAAAGGATTTCTATCCGAAGTATACCAAGAGCTAAAAATATGGAAGCTGATACCTTAGCGAAAGCCGCAGCCTAAGCTGTGGATATTCCAGAAGGAGCCTTTTATGAAGAACTTACTTCGCCTTTGGTGCCACAAATTCCACCTATGGAGGTTCTTTGCATTCCAAGCACTGACTGGTGGAACTCAATCATGGAGTTATTATAAGGCGAAGCAAATTTTCCTAAAGGACCACAAGTTTCGAGGCTAAAGCTAAGAGTTCGGAATTATCATATAATCAACGGTATTCTCTACAAGGCCAGAGTATGTTCCCCCTACTCCGATGTATATCTCAAACCGAAGGTCAGGAGATACTCCGAGAAATTCATGATGGCCTTTGTGGTAGCCATCTAGCCCCCCGAGCTTTAGCAGGAAAAACACTTCGCCAGGGGCTTTATTGGCCTACAATAGTAACTGATGCAGAGAGTTTAGTCCGCACTTGCCAGGGTTGTCAATGGATGGGAAGACGAAGTCATCGTCCGCCAACGACTCTTCAAGTCATTGCTCTGGTTTGGCCTATGGACAGATGGGGCATGGATCTCATTGGCCCCTTCCTAGTAGCAAAAGGAAATCTAAAATTCGTAGTGGTAGCAATTGAATATTTTTCCAAGTGAGTCGAAGCAGAACCCCTAACAGCTATCACTTCGAATAATGTACAAAATTCTTTTGGAAAAATGTTATATGCAGGTTCGGAGTGCCTCGATAGCTCACAGTCGACAATGGGACACAGTTTGACGTGGAGCCCTTTAGGAAGTTTTGCAAATATCTTGGCATACAAATATGCTTTGCAGCTATGCGTCATGCTCAGTCTAACGGAGTTGTCGAAAGGGCTAATGGTAATATTTTATCAGGGCTGAATCGAAGAATAGTAGGATTAGCAAAGGGGCTATGGACTGAAGAACTCCCGAAGATTTTATGGTCCATTTGGACCACTCAAACGAGGTCCACAGGTTTTACTCCTTTCAGATTATTATTCAGAGATGAAGCTATGACGCCGACGGAGCTCAAAGGAGGATCTCTTCGCACCACCGAACCTAAAATAGAAGGAGAAAGGCAAGCTTCGCTTGATTTAACAGAAGAAACAAGGCTTCGAGTTGTAGATAATTTGTCAAAATATCAACATCAAACGAAGATTTGGTATGACCCGAAGGTTAAGCTTAATGAACTTAAACCAGGTCACTTAGTTTTGCGAAGCATCATAGCACCAGGCAAATTAGGAAATAAGTGGGAAGGTCCATATATCATTCTACGTTTAGGACGCCCTGGTTCTTTTAAACTAGCTCATTTAGAAGGCGAAGAGTTAAAGCATGCCTGGCATGCGGAGCACGTAAAGAGATATTTTGCATAGGGGCTCCTTGTAATCATCTGTAAACACCTTCTGAATAAATAAAGCTCATAGTTCAGATAATGCCTACCTCTCAAACACTTCATACTTCTAGTGGACGCACTGGAGGAACGAAGTTGGCTGTGAGGGAAGTGTCATTCATTTGAACCAGTTTAACGGAGTTCGAAGCTTCCGACGAGGTGGGAAAGTCACAAAAAACGGATTCCAAGCCACCGGCTTGAAAGCATCCGTAAAAAGAGTCCAAGGAGACCAAATGATATGGATTCTAGGCTCCAGCTTGAAAGCAATTGTAAAAAAGAGTCCAAGGAGACCACTATGCAAATTCTGAACCACTGGTTTGATAGCATTCGCCAAAAGAGCCGAAGGAGGCCAAACAAAACAGACTTTGAGCTAATAGCTTAGAACGTCTGTAAAAAGAGTCCAAAACGACCAATTGTATTGGATGCTAAGGTATCTGAAAAAAGAGTCCGAAGTGACTACATTCAAATAAAAGGTACTAAGTTACCAGTTTTCAGATTCCGAGTTAATAGAGTCGAAGACATTTTTTGAGATCTTAGTCAATCTCTAAGTTGATAAGGAGCTCTGAGCCTCCAAAATTGTACTCCTAACTAAAGTTATTTTCGTTGCACGTAATCACCTTCGACCAAATTTCGAAGTTGCTTACACCCAAAGAGGGGCTTGGAAATAGGGAGACAATTTTGAAACATTAATCTTTATCATTCAAATAGATTACATTACATCGCTTTAATTCGACCGTGTATGACCGAGTTAAAGAGGAGATAGAATGACTACTTAAGGCTGAATTTATTAGGCCATGCAGGTATGCTGAATGGGTTGCTAACATCTGTTAAGCCGACATGTTGATCAATGATGCTTCAGGACACAAGGTACTAAGTTTCTTGATGGCAACACTGGTTATAATCAAATTTTATGGCCGAAGAGGATGTCTATAAGACAGCCTTTCAATGCCCTAGTTTTGTCGGCTTGTTTGAGTGGGTTGTTATGACTTTTGGTTTAAAGAATCCTGGCGCTATGTATCAACATTCTATGAACTTGATCTTTCACGACTTGCTAGTAATCATGCTAAAAGTCTACATAGACGATGTTGTAGTTAAATCGGATGCTATGGGCAACCATTTAGCCAATTTGAGAGTTGCTTTTCATAGTATTTGTCCGTATGGATTAAAAATGAACCCAGTCAAGTGTGCGTTAGGCGTGTCGGTAGGCAAGTTCTTAGGATTCATGATTCATGAAAGAGGTATTGAGATTGATCCTAAGAGGCTTGAAAAGATTAGAAACTTTGAAGCGCCGATATGCAAGAGAGATGTGCAAAAGTTGCTAGGCAAGATGAATTATTTGTGTCACTTTATATCTAACTTGTCTAGCAAGATCGATGCTTTTTTCCACATACTCCGGCTATAGAATGAAGCCGAGTTCATTTGGAGGGCAAGTCAGCAAAGCGCATTTGAGAAGATTAAAGAGTGCTTATCATCACTGCCCATGGTACAAGCGCCAAAAGTCAGGATTCCGTTTCGGCTGTACATTGCTGCAGAAGAAAGCGTGATAGGAGTCGTGCTGACTAAAGAGATGGAGGGGAAAGAGTACATCATCACTTTCTTGAGTAGCCGCTTGCTGGACACCGAGACAAAGTACGTGTTTGTAGAGCATTTGTGTTTATCACTTTATTATGCATGTACCAATTACGTCACTCTCTTATCCCTAGAACATGTATTGTTGCTTTTCAAACTGATGTCATAAAATACATGTTACAGAAGCCGGTTCTAAGTGGTAGAATTGGGAAGTGTGCGTATTCTTTGATTGAATATGATTTGACATATGAACCTTTGAGAGCTATGAAAGGCCAAATCGTCGCTAATTTTATAGTTGATCACCACATAGATGTCAATTGGGGTAACAATGTTTGTCTAATTGAAGTAGTGCCATGGAACTTCATTTTGATGGTTCGGCTTGCAAAAATGGTCAAGGTATCAGAGTGGTTCTCATATCACCAAGTGGCACACACTTTGAGACCATCAGCCCGTTTAGAATTTCCTACTACTAATAATCAAGCTGAATATGAAGCTCTATTACTAGGACTTGAATTGATAGGTTCCATCGATATTAACATGTTCACACATATGGTGATTCTCCGTTAGTGGCACAACAATTAGCTAAAATTGCTCAATGTTTTAATTGTTTTCTAAATAGCTACTTGGATAAATGTTTAGACATAATTGCCACCTTCGATGACTTCAAAATTCTCATGTGTCCAGAGAAAGCCAATTCAATTGCAAATAATTTGGCTCAGTAAGCATCTGTCTATCAAGTCAGGAGGGGGAAAGTTTTCTGTATAGGAAAAGATGATGCTTGAAACTCCCTGCCAAAGCAAGAGGCTTTGAGCAGACGCGAGGTCCATCGGACCCTCTAGATCGGACCCCTTCGTCCACTGAAGGATGTTGCATGCTAGAGCCCTCGCACCAGAGCCTTCACCCACCGAAGGATCCTGCACGCCGGGCTCCTCACAACGAAGCCTCCGAAGGGTCGGAGGGCTTCGGTCCGATCAGCTTTGCACAACCGATCTGACTAGCCCTTGACAGGAACAGGAGTGGCTCGGGGGGCACTTTGAAGTTGACAATTTAGATGCTACTTCGGAGAAGGAATCAATGAATCCTCCGAAGATCAGAAAGATGACTGGAGAACTCCAATCGTCCAATATTTGAAGGATCCCAGTCAAAGTGTTGATCAGAAAGTTTGGGCGATGGGCATTTAAATTTGTATTGCTTGATGATATGTTGTGATGAGGACATCACCCGGCTGGGATATAAATATAATAAAACAAAGGTGCATGCTTTCTATATTAGATTTACATTTATATATTTGAGAAAGGGTTGCTGCACCATAAGTTGTTGTTTTCAATTACAGAAATTAGTACATGGATTAAGGGACCGCGTTGTGAGAAAATCAAGGGCATGGAACATCGTGGAAGTTGATTGGGGACCAGATTCGAAACCATACTTGCGTGAGGAAGACACGTTCGAGTCGGGGACGACTCCTATTGCAAGAAGGGGAGGATGATGAGGACATCGCTGCCATTGATACAACCACAACAGCAGCCAACACTTCACCGCTTACACTAAGCAAGGACCAATGACACGCGCCCGTGCACGTGAACTTAATTATCTGGTGAAACTCGTTCCTAGCTGTTCAAATTAATTATTTTCCAATGGGATACTATTAAAGCCTTGTGATGACTTTATTATCCTTAAGTGCTTAGGAATTGAACCAGCTAGGAGTGGAGAATGGCAACAATGCAATAAATATTCGTGCACCCGAAGGGACTCTTGTAACTGCAGAAATCCAAGATTAAATGGAGCATATCTTTCAACTCCCAAGGTTGTTTAATGCAAATAAATACTTTGTGGAAATGTCCCTTCGTCTGCTTTCCAATGGATCAAGAATCAATGGCAGAGGACAGATGAACGTCCAGAAAACTGCCGAAGAACGCTCGTGACTCCATCTCTGAGTTTTCTAGTTTTCCCTTTAAAGCCAAGTAGTAGCCACAAAAGAACTCGGGTTTTGTTTGATGTAAGATAGCTGCTGCTACTTCCTTGTACCGCGGTGTCGGCTAGACCGCCCGATTACTTGAATCAAAACTCCAACTTCTATCACATCCGTGAGTGTTGCTTGTCATCTTGTTCTTGCTTGTTCTTCGATTGCTTGCAGGTTCAAGGCTGTTCTTGGCACGGCAAGAGCAGCAACAACCGGAGTTCGGTGTAACTATCGCTAAGGCGCAGCATCCTTGTGGTTGTTGTAGTCGGGTAGCACAACGTCGATCTCCACCCCCAAATCGTAGTTATCAGGAGACCGGTGTACCTGTCGCTCAAGGCGCCACACACCATCTTGGTTGTGGTAGTCGGGCAGCCAACGCGGCCTCCACCAAATTCACCACATCCTCCATCTCTCATCGAAAGATCGGGCTCCCCCGTACCCGTAGGGGTCTATTAAGTGGTATCAGATTTCAGAGTTGATTGGTGAGAGATCTCCTTCTCCTTTGCTTTATTTTTCCTATAGTCCACTTTTGCCCAAAGATAAGTCGATCTGAAAATCCCAAAAAACTTTTGTGCCTTTGCTTTGCTACTTAGGTCTCGGCTTGTTGAATTCACGGTTACTTCTTTGTGTCAAGTTGCTGGTCCTAAGTTTTTTTACCGCTAGAGTTTGAGTTCGTGCACCTTGTTCTATCTCCATTTTCATTCTCTAGCTGAAGTTACAAGGAGAGAAAAAGGCAAGTGCAAAACAAAAGCGGCACAGATCAGCAAGAAACAAGGCACAGGTCAAAAAAGAAAAAAAAAAGGGAGAAGCGGCCCTGTTAGTTGCTTGTCCGAACTCTTGTCCGATCTTTGTCCGATCAGTGGAGACAGTGGCAGTTTCGGCTTTTCCGATCCCTTGTCCAAACTCTTGTCCGATCTCTTGTCCGATCAGTAGCAGGCGGTGGCAGTTTCTGCTTGTCCAATCCTTTGTCCGATCTCTTGTCCAATCTGCAGAGAGCTGATTTTGGCCTGTTATTGCTTCCATTTGATTTCAGCTTGGTGTTTTGAGCATTTGGTGATTACGTTTGGGTGACGGCTC
>JAAALK010000282.1:42502845-42561417 GCA_019279435.1 Zizania palustris | reverse complement strand
GAATTACAATCACAATCACTCAGGCTACAGAATACACCCTCAACAACCAATCAAATGTAATGACATTAAATTGATGAGATACAATACTGAAAGCTGTATTTCAGAATCTAGCTCTAAACTCAATTTGACCAATCCTTTCTGAAAACAGCAAGAAGATCAATAGTGACAATATCTTTCAAAACACAAATAAAGCTCTGTTCAAGTTTTCTTATGTATCACTTAGTATCAGAAACATGTATAAACCAGAACTGCAATTGAATCAATCTCAGAATCAAACTCCTACTAGAAGGTTTCAGATAACTCAGATTCAGAATTGTATTACTGCCAACACTTTAGAACCTGACACAGATTGGATGAGGAATAGTGCAAATTTTCAAAACAGGTTCAGATTTGAATAATTCAGAACTGCTTCAATTCAGATTTATTCAAACACAATTTCAGTATTAATCCAGATCAAGAAAACAGTGTTATAGATGAAACAACACTAGAATCAGACAATGAACAGCCTGCACCACAACACAGTGAAGATCAAAGATTTTCATGCAGATTTTCAAGAGTAGAACAGATTCAGTCAAAACAGTACTGTTCATTAAAACTGAATTAAAAATACTTCATAAACTTAAACTTGTAATGATTTCAGATCACAAACTTCAGATCAACAAGTTGTTCTAGATGATAAACATGTATGGCAGCATAATATCAAACATGTAGAGGGCTACACAAAAACTGAACAATTTCAGCTAGAGTTAAATTCCAGAACTGTGATGCCTTGTTTGATCAGCAAAAGAATTAAGATGGAATCACATAAACTAGTTGCAACTTTCAAAAATGGAAAATTAAAAACATTCACAACAAAGTTGTATAGAGTACAACATCAAGTTCTGCAGTAAAATCACCAGAAAATGCATCACAAGATTGAATCCAGACTAAACAGAAGACTGCGCTGGGAACTCACCTGATCAAGGCGCTCCACTATTCCTCTTTTCGGATTATCAACAGTGATGCTCAGAATTGATCCAAAACAGATAAAGCAGCAGAAATTTAATGGAATTGATATTTTTGTTCCGCAAAAAGAATAGCCACCTGCCCATGGATATGGTCCTCTATTTATAAGCCAACCATGGGGGTATTTTCTAAAAAGAACCCTCTAGAATAAAAATATTACACAAATGTCCTATTCCTTGTAATATATTTTTAGAATTAAGAAATTCTGAAAAATATACCAAAGGAGTACAATTACTCTAGACAATCAACTTTTTATTACACATTGACTCAAAGTAAAAAGACTCCAAACTATTGAAATTAACAAAACTAGATTTGTGGCGGTTTTTAGCAAAAACCGACAAAGCCTCTCAACCCTTAGACTCATGACACCTGCTTTGCGACTCCGAGCACCAGCAAGCCACTTCCGCTCTCAATCCCCTCGAGCCGCCTGAATGCTTGCCCTGGCCTCCCTCTCGCAGACCTGATCGTCACGCCGTCGCTTTCATCCGTCCGTCCAAGTCTTGCTCTGTCTCTTCGTGCACTCTTGAGATCTTCTCCAACTTCGTCCGGCCTCCCTTATCCTTCGGCATCAAGCTCCCCGCTTGACCCTCGATCACTCGCCGTCGACAGTCGGTCAGCATCTCCACCCTGCACATCCAAGACAAGCCAAAACAAAAATGCGACGCACCACCAAAACCCTCGGCATCCAATCCTCTTTTTACATCGAACCCCTCGATGCACTCAACCTAACACACAACCAATCGCTCAACCACTCGATCGCTCAAAAGCTCAACCTTGTCAATCACTCATCATTCAGACCGAAACCACCCTTGGTTTTACACCTATGTATTCAGTCTATAAATACTCCTCTTCACTCTATAAAGGGCATCAAATACTGAGATATTCAATACACACTTCGAACTATCTCAAGATATTATCCAACTCGGAGGATTGGAATAATCTTCTTAAACAAACACTTCGTTTGTTAGTCTTTCAAGTTCTTTAAACCTGTTAGCGTAATCTTTTACGCCAACAATTGGCGTCGTCCGTGGGGAAACTAGTACAAAAACTTTGTTCTCTTCCAATCCTTTCCTAGAGACATGCCTCCTAAGCGAAGCCTAGGCACTAGTCCTCTCCGGAGGTCTTCTCGGACCTCTGGGTTGAGTTCTTCGAACTCCACTGAGGTTGGAGGACCTTCTGTGCCCCCACCCCAAACTCCCGAAATGAATACTCTTCTTTGAGCATACGGAGCCCCTCTAGAGACTACGTCCGTGCTCCGAACCAACGGAGCTTCTCCTATAGCTCCGTCTGTGCTCCGAACTGACTTCTTCAGTTCTCAAGACCTAGAAGTCCCCTCCGGAGGAAATGAAGACTGCCCTGATGATGTGGCAACCCAGATGGCTCGTGTTCAGGCCGAAGTAAGAAGATGGAGACAAGAAGCTACTGATAGGCTTCACCCTTAGGCTAGCCCTGTCATCTCAGCGGTGCCTCAAGATGACAGTCCTATCTATCCCAAAGCCTCTGAGGTTCAAAGAAGCACCGAGAATGCTTCCTTCGACGATGAATCTCTGGTCCACCTAGACTTGCAAAAGGTGTGCTTCGACCCTAAATTTAGGACTTTGAAGCTATGCAAATATTCCGAGGAGGAGGATCCTATAGAATTCTCTCGCTCTTATGCTCTAGCGATTGAAGCCAGCGGTGAGGTTCGAGACATAATGGCGAAGTGTTTCCCCCTTGCGCTCGAATGAGTTTCTTTACGATGGTTCTGGTCTTTGAAACCAAGATCGATCAGATCTTGGGAGCAGTTAAGAAAGAAGTTTGTGAGCAACTTCCAAGGGACCTTCGTGCCCCCTATGTCTACCGTAAGTCTTTTTAGGTGAAGCAGCACCCTAGAGAAACTCTACAGCAATTTTTCAAGCACTTCGCTCATACGAAGTCGAGGATAAGAGGGCTATCTGCATCGTCTATAGTTGATGCAGCACGGGAAGGAGTCACGAATGCATGCCTCCTCGACAAGCTTCACCGGAAGCATATTTCTTCAGTAGCGCAGCTAATGGCCTACTTCGAGGAATATGCTAGGTCCGAAGAGGGATGGCTCTATTCAAAATAGCACAAGAAATCAGATTTCAATTAGTTCAAAACTGTTCAGATTACTAAATCATGTTAATTCAAACTGATCTCAATTGAGATTATAATCTCTGAAAATTTCTAGACAAAAATTAGTCTCAATCAGATTTAATTCAGATAACAATTTAGATTGCAAATATAAATCAGTTCAGATTTACAGGGTATACAGCAGTGCCAATTTCAGAACTAATCTGATCAACAATTGATCAGGCAATTCAAATAACAGAACTGAATAATTTCAACTCAAATCAGAAAACAGAATTGCAACTATAAACTGATTCTATTTCAGAACAGCACAAAACATGATTCTGTTTTCTAATTTATAAACATTACTGTTTAGAACATAAATCTAAAAGTATTCAGAGAATTCAGAATAATTTTGAGTAACCACTTCACTTCAGGAAATTAACTCAAAATAGATTCAAAACAGGAGTTCAATTTGCAACTATAAGTTCCAGCTATTCAATTCATTTCAACACATCAATATGGTACTGATTTCAGAGTTCTGAAATTTTATAACTAATGCTCAGCTTTTCAGAGTTTGAACAGAATCAGTATTCAACTGAAGAACTGATTAATACTGAATTACAATCAGCAATCACTCAAGAGCTAATTCAGAATACACCCTCAACAACCAAATCAAATGTAATGACATTAAATTGATGAGATACAATACTGAAAGCTGTAATTTCAGAATCTAGCTCTAAACTCAATTTGACCAATCCTTTCTGAAAACAGCAAGAAGATCAATAGTGACAATATCTTTCAAAACACAAATAAAGCTCTGTTCAAGTTTTCTTATGTATCACTTAGTATCAGAAACATGTATAAACCAGAACTGCAATTGAATCAATCTCAGAATCAAACTCCTACTAGAAGGTTTCAGATAACTCAGATTCAGAATTGTATTACTGCCAACACTTTAGAACCTGACACAGATTGGATGAGGAATAGTGCAAATTTTCAAAACAGGTTCAGATTTGAATAATTCAGAACTGCTTCAATTCAGATTTATTCAAACACAATTTCAGTATTAATCCAGATCAAGAAAACAGTGTTATAGATGAAACAACACTAGAATCAGACAATGAACAGCCTGCACCACAACACAGTGAAGATCAAAGATTTTCATGCAGATTTTCAAGAGTAGAACAGATTCAGTCAAAACAGTACTGTTCATTAAAACTGAATTAAAAATACTTCATAAACTTAAACTTGTAATGATTTCAGATCACAAACTTCAGATCAACAAGTTGTTCTAGATGATAAACATGTATGGCAGCATAATATCAAACATGTAGAGGGCTACACAAAAACTGAACAATTTCAGCTAGAGTTAAATTCCAGAACTGTGATGCCTTGTTTGATCAGCAAAAGAATTAAGATGGAATCACATAAACTAGTTGCAACTTTCAAAAATGGAAAATTAAAAACATTCACAACAAAAGTTGTATAGAGTACAACATCAAGTTCTGCAGTAAAATCACCAGAAAATGCATCACAAGATTGAATCCAGACTAAACAGAAGACTGCGCTGGGAACTCACCTGATCAAGGCGCTCCACTATTCCTCTTTTCGGATTATCAACAGTGATGCTCAGAATTGATCCAAAACAGATAAAGCAGCAGAAATTTAATGGAATTGATATTTTTGTTCCGCAAAAAGAATAGCCACCTGCCCATGGATATGGTCCTCTATTTATAAGCCAACCATGGGGGTATTTTCTAAAAAGAACCCTCTAGAATAAAATATTACACAAATGTCCTATTCCTTGTAATATATTTTTAGAATTAAGAAATTCTGAAAAATATACCAAAGGAGTACAATTACTCTAGACAATCAACTTTTTATTACACATTGACTCAAAGTAAAAAGACTCCAAACTATTGAAATTAACAAAACTAGATTTGTGGCGGTTTTTAGCAAAAACCGACAAAGCCTCTCAACCCTTAGACTCATGACACCGCTTTGCGACTCCGAGCACCAGCAAGCCACTTCCGCTCTCAATCCCCTCGAGCCGCCTGAATGCTTGCCCTGGCCTCCCTCTCGCAGACCTGATCGTCACGCCGTCGCTTTCATCCGTCCGTCCAAGTCTTGCTCTGTCTCTTCGTGCACTCTTGAGATCTTCTCCAACTTCGTCCGGCCTCCCTTATCCTTCGGCATCAAGCTCCCCGCTTGACCCTCGATCACTCGCCGTCGACAGTCGGTCAGCATCTCCACCCTGCACATCCAAGACAAGCCAAAACAAAAATGCGACGCACCACCAAAACCCTCGGCATCCAATCCTCTTTTTACATCGAACCCCTCGATGCACTCAACCTAACACACAACCAATCGCTCAACCACTCGATCGCTCAAAAGCTCAACCTTGTCAATCACTCATCATTCAGACCGAAACCACCCTTGGTTTTACACCTATGTATTCAGTCTATAAATACTCCTCTTCACTCTATAAAGGGCATCAAATACTGAGATATTCAATACACACTTCGAACTATCTCAAGATATTATCCAACTCGGAGGATTGGAATAATCTTCTTAAACAAACACTTCGTTTGTTAGTCTTTCAAGTTCTTTAAACCTGTTAGCGTAATCTTTTACGCCAACAATTGGCGTCGTCCATGGGGAAACTAGTACAAAAACTTTGTTCTCTTCCAATCCTTTCCTAGAGACATGCCTCCTAAGCGAAGCCTAGGCACTAGTCCTCTCCGGAGGTCTTCTCGGACCTCTGGGTTGAGTTCTTCGAACTCCACTGAGGTTGGAGGACCTTCTGTGCCCCCCACCCCAAACTCCCGAAATGAATACTCTTCTTCGAGCATACGGAGCCCCTCTAGAGACTACGTCCGTGCTCCGAACCAACGGAGCTTCTCCTATAGCTCCGTCTGTGCTCCGAACTGACTTCTTCAGTTCTCAAGACCTAGAAGTCCCCTCCGGAGGAAATGAAGACTGCCCTGATGATGTGGCAACCCAGATGGCTCGTGTTCAGGCCGAAGTAAGAAGATGGAGACAAGAAGCTACTGATAGGCTTCACCCTTAGGCTAGCCCTGTCATCTCAGCGGTGCCTCAAGATGACAGTCCTATCTATCCCAAAGCCTCTGAGGTTCAAAGAAGCACCGAGAATGCTTCCTTCGACGATGAATCTCTGGTCCACCTAGACTTGCAAAAGGTGTGCTTCGACCCTAAATTTAGGACTTTGAAGCTATGCAAATATTCCGAGGAGGAGGATCCTATAGAATTCTCTCGCTCTTATGCTCTAGCGATTGAAGCCAGCGGTGAGGTTCGAGACATAATGGCGAAGTGTTTCCCCCTTGCGCTCGAATGAGTTTCTTTACGATGGTTCTGGTCTTTGAAACCAAGATCGATCAGATCTTGGGAGCAGTTAAGAAAGAAGTTTGTGAGCAACTTCCAAGGGACCTTCGTGCCCCCTATGTCTACCATAAGTCTTTTTTAGGTGAAGCAGCACCCTAGAGAAACTCTACAGCAATTTTTCAAGCACTTCGCTCATACGAAGTCGAGGATAAGAGGGCTATCTGCATCGTCTATAGTTGATGCAGCACGGGAAGGAGTCACGAATGCATGCCTCCTCGACAAGCTTCACCGGAAGCATATTTCTTCAGTAGCGCAGCTAATGGCCTACTTCGAGGAATATGCTAGGTCCGAAGAGGGATGGCTCTATTCAAAATAGCACAAGAAATCAGATTTCAATTAGTTCAAAACTGTTCAGATTACTAAATCATGTTAATTCAAACTGATCTCAATTGAGATTATAATCTCTGAAAATTTCTAGACAAAAATTAGTCTCAATCAGATTTAATTCAGATAACAATTTAGATTGCAAATATAAATCAGTTCAGATTTACAGGGTATACAGCAGTGCCAATTTCAGAACTAATCTGATCAACAATTGATCAGGCAATTCAAATAACAGAACTGAATAATTTCAACTCAAATCAGAAAACAGAATTGCAACTATAAACTGATTCTATTTCAGAACAGCACAAAACATGATTCTGTTTTCTAATTTATAAACATTACTGTTTAGAACATAAATCTAAAAGTATTCAGAGAATTCAGAATAATTTTGAGTAACCACTTCACTTCAGGAAATTAACTCAAAATAGATTCAAAACAGGAGTTCAATTTGCAACTATAAGTTCCAGCTATTCAATTCATTTCAACACATCAATATGGTACTGATTTCAGAGTTCTGAAATTTTATAACTAATGCTCAGCTTTTCAGAGTTTGAACAGAATCAGTATTCAACTGAAGAACTGATTAATACTGAATTACAATCAGCAATCACTCAAGAGCTAATTCAGAATACACCCTCAACAACCAAATCAAATGTAATGACATTAAATTGATGAGATACAATACTGAAAGCTGTAATTTCAGAATCTAGCTCTAAACTCAATTTGACCAATCCTTTCTGAAAACAGCAAGAAGATCAATAGTGACAATATCTTTCAAAACACAAATAAAGCTCTGTTCAAGTTTTCTTATGTATCACTTAGTATCAGAAACATGTATAAACCAGAACTGCAATTGAATCAATCTCAGAATCAAACTCCTACTAGAAGGTTTCAGATAACTCAGATTCAGAATTGTATTACTGCCAACACTTTAGAACCTGACACAGATTGGATGAGGAATAGTGCAAATTTTCAAAACAGGTTCAGATTTGAATAATTCAGAACTGCTTCAATTCAGATTTATTCAAACACAATTTCAGTATTAATCCAGATCAAGAAAACAGTGTTATAGATGAAACAACACTAGAATCAGACAATGAACAGCCTGCACCACAACACAGTGAAGATCAAAGATTTTCATGCAGATTTTCAAGAGTAGAACAGATTCAGTCAAAACAGTACTGTTCATTAAAACTGAATTAAAAATACTTCATAAACTTAAACTTGTAATGATTTCAGATCACAAACTTCAGATCAACAAGTTGTTCTAGATGATAAACATGTATGGCAGCATAATATCAAACATGTAGAGGGCTACACAAAAACTGAACAATTTCAGCTAGAGTTAAATTCCAGAACTGTGATGCCTTGTTTGATCAGCAAAAGAATTAAGATGGAATCACATAAACTAGTTGCAACTTTCAAAAATGGAAAATTAAAAACATTCACAACAAAAGTTGTATAGAGTACAACATCAAGTTCTGCAGTAAAATCACCAGAAAATGCATCACAAGATTGAATCCAGACTAAACAGAAGACTGCGCTGGGAACTCACCTGATCAAGGCGCTCCACTATTCCTCTTTTCGGATTATCAACAGTGATGCTCAGAATTGATCCAAAACAGATAAAGCAGCAGAAATTTAATGGAATTGATATTTTTGTTCCGCAAAAAGAATAGCCACCTGCCCATGGATATGGTCCTCTATTTATAAGCCAACCATGGGGGTATTTTCTAAAAAGAACCCTCTAGAATTAAAATATTACACAAAGGTCCTATTCCTTGTAATATATTTTTAGAATTAAGAAATTCTGAAAAATATACCAAAGGAGTACAATTACTCTAGACAATCAACTTTTTATTACACATTGACTCAAAGTAAAAAGACTCCAAACTATTGAAATTAACAAAACTAGATTTGTGGCGGTTTTTAGCAAAAACCGACAAAGCCTCTCAACCCTTAGACTCATGACACCGCTTTGCGACTCCGAGCACCAGCAAGCCACTTCCGCTCTCAATCCCCTCGAGCCGCCTGAATGCTTTCCCTGGCCTCCCTCTCGCAGACCTGATCGTCACGCCGTCGCTTTCATCCGTCCGTCCAAGTCTTGCTCTGTCTCTTCGTGCACTCTTGAGATCTTCTCCAACTTCGTCCGGCCTCCCTTATCCTTCGGCATCAAGCTCCCCGCTTGACCCTCGATCACTCGCCGTCGACAGTCGGTCAGCATCTCCACCCTGCACATCCAAGACAAGCCAAAACAAAAATGCGACGCACCACCAAAACCCTCGGCATCCAATCCTCTTTTTACATCGAACCCCTCGATGCACTCAACCTAACACACAACCAATCGCTCAACCACTCGATCGCTCAAAAGCTCAACCTTGTCAATCACTCATCATTCAGACCGAAACCACCCTTGGTTTTACACCTATGTATTCAGTCTATAAATACTCCTCTTCACTCTATAAAGGGCATCAAATACTGAGATATTCAATACACACTTCGAACTATCTCAAGATATTATCCAACTCGGAGGATTGGAATAATCTTCTTAAACAAACACTTCGTTTGTTAGTCTTTCAAGTTCTTTAAACCTGTTAGCGTAATCTTTTACGCCAACAATTGGCGTCGTCCATGGGGAAACTAGTACAAAAACTTTGTTCTCTTCCAATCCTTTCCTAGAGACATGCCTCCTAAGCGAAGCCTAGGCACTAGTCCTCTCCGGAGGTCTTCTCGGACCTCTGGGTTGAGTTCTTCGAACTCCACTGAGGTTGGAGGACCTTCTGTGCCCCCCACCCCAAACTCCCGAAATGAATACTCTTCTTCGAGCATACGGAGCCCCTCTAGAGACTACGTCCGTGCTCCGAACCAACGGAGCTTCTCCTATAGCTCCGTCTGTGCTCCGAACTGACTTCTTCAGTTCTCAAGACCTAGAAGTCCCCTCCGGAGGAAATGAAGACTGCCCTGATGATGTGGCAACCCAGATGGCTCGTGTTCAGGCCGAAGTAAGAAGATGGAGACAAGAAGCTACTGATAGGCTTCACCCTTAGGCTAGCCCTGTCATCTCAGCGGTGCCTCAAGATGACAGTCCTATCTATCCCAAAGCCTCTGAGGTTCAAAGAAGCACCGAGAATGCTTCCTTCGACGATGAATCTCTGGTCCACCTAGACTTGCAAAAGGTGTGCTTCGACCCTAAATTTAGGACTTTGAAGCTATGCAAATATTCCGAGGAGGAGGATCCTATAGAATTCTCTCGCTCTTATGCTCTAGCGATTGAAGCCAGCGGTGAGGTTCGAGACATAATGGCGAAGTGTTTCCCCCTTGCGCTCGAATGAGTTTCTTTACGATGGTTCTGGTCTTTGAAACCAAGATCGATCAGATCTTGGGAGCAGTTAAGAAAGAAGTTTGTGAGCAACTTCCAAGGGACCTTCGTGCCCCCTATGTCTACCATAAGTCTTTTTTAGGTGAAGCAGCACCCTAGAGAAACTCTACAGCAATTTTTCAAGCACTTCGCTCATACGAAGTCGAGGATAAGAGGGCTATCTGCATCGTCTATAGTTGATGCAGCACGGGAAGGAGTCACGAATGCATGCCTCCTCGACAAGCTTCACCGGAAGCATATTTCTTCAGTAGCGCAGCTAATGGCCTACTTCGAGGAATATGCTAGGTCCGAAGAGGGATGGCTCTATTCAAAATAGCACAAGAAATCAGATTTCAATTAGTTCAAAACTGTTCAGATTACTAAATCATGTTAATTCAAACTGATCTCAATTGAGATTATAATCTCTGAAAATTTCTAGACAAAAATTAGTCTCAATCAGATTTAATTCAGATAACAATTTAGATTGCAAATATAAATCAGTTCAGATTTACAGGGTATACAGCAGTGCCAATTTCAGAACTAATCTGATCAACAATTGATCAGGCAATTCAAATAACAGAACTGAATAATTTCAACTCAAATCAGAAAACAGAATTGCAACTATAAACTGATTCTATTTCAGAACAGCACAAAACATGATTCTGTTTTCTAATTTATAAACATTACTGTTTAGAACATAAATCTAAAAGTATTCAGAGAATTCAGAATAATTTTGAGTAACCACTTCACTTCAGGAAATTAACTCAAAATAGATTCAAAACAGGAGTTCAATTTGCAACTATAAGTTCCAGCTATTCAATTCATTTCAACACATCAATATGGTACTGATTTCAGAGTTCTGAAATTTTATAACTAATGCTCAGCTTTTCAGAGTTTGAACAGAATCAGTATTCAACTGAAGAACTGATTAATACTGAATTACAATCAGCAATCACTCAAGAGCTAATTCAGAATACACCCTCAACAACCAAATCAAATGTAATGACATTAAATTGATGAGATACAATACTGAAAGCTGTAATTTCAGAATCTAGCTCTAAACTCAATTTGACCAATCCTTTCTGAAAACAGCAAGAAGATCAATAGTGACAATATCTTTCAAAACACAAATAAAGCTCTGTTCAAGTTTTCTTATGTATCACTTAGTATCAGAAACATGTATAAACCAGAACTGCAATTGAATCAATCTCAGAATCAAACTCCTACTAGAAGGTTTCAGATAACTCAGATTCAGAATTGTATTACTGCCAACACTTTAGAACCTGACACAGATTGGATGAGGAATAGTGCAAATTTTCAAAACAGGTTCAGATTTGAATAATTCAGAACTGCTTCAATTCAGATTTATTCAAACACAATTTCAGTATTAATCCAGATCAAGAAAACAGTGTTATAGATGAAACAACACTAGAATCAGACAATGAACAGCCTGCACCACAACACAGTGAAGATCAAAGATTTTCATGCAGATTTTCAAGAGTAGAACAGATTCAGTCAAAACAGTACTGTTCATTAAAACTGAATTAAAAATACTTCATAAACTTAAACTTGTAATGATTTCAGATCACAAACTTCAGATCAACAAGTTGTTCTAGATGATAAACATGTATGGCAGCATAATATCAAACATGTAGAGGGCTACACAAAAACTGAACCATTTCAGCTAGAGTTAAATTCCAGAACTGTGATGCCTTGTTTGATCAGCAAAAGAATTAAGATGGAATCACATAAACTAGTTGCAACTTTCAAAAATGGAAAATTAAAAACATTCACAACAAAAGTTGTATAGAGTACAACATCAAGTTCTGCAGTAAAATCACCAGAAAATGCATCACAAGATTGAATCCAGACTAAACAGAAGACTGCGCTGGGAACTCACCTGATCAAGGCGCTCCACTATTCCTCTTTTCGGATTATCAACAGTGATGCTCAGAATTGATCCAAAACAGATAAAGCAGCAGAAATTTAATGGAATTGATATTTTTGTTCCGCAAAAAGAATAGCCACCTGCCCATGGATATGGTCCTCTATTTATAAGCCAACCATGGGGGTATTTTCTAAAAAGAACCCTCTAGAATTAAAATATTACACAAAGGTCCTATTCCTTGTAATATATTTTTAGAATTAAGAAATTCTGAAAAATATACCAAAGGAGTACAATTACTCTAGACAATCAACTTTTTATTACACATTGACTCAAAGTAAAAAGACTCCAAACTATTGAAATTAACAAAACTAGATTTGTGGCGGTTTTTAGCAAAAACCGACAAAGCCTCTCAACCCTTAGACTCATGACACCGCTTTGCGACTCCGAGCACCAGCAAGCCACTTCCGCTCTCAATCCCCTCGAGCCGCCTGAATGCTTTCCCTGGCCTCCCTCTCGCAGACCTGATCGTCACGCCGTCGCTTTCATCCGTCCGTCCAAGTCTTGCTCTGTCTCTTCGTGCACTCTTGAGATCTTCTCCAACTTCGTCCCGGCCTCCCTTATCCTTCGGCATCAAGCTCCCCGCTTGACCCTCGATCACTCGCCGTCGACAGTCGGTCAGCATCTCCACCCTGCACATCCAAGACAAGCCAAAACAAAAATGCGACGCACCACCAAAACCCTCGGCATCCAATCCTCTTTTTACATCGAACCCCTCGATGCACTCAACCTAACACACAACCAATCGCTCAACCACTCGATCGCTCAAAAGCTCAACCTTGTCAATCACTCATCATTCAGACCGAAACCACCCTTGGTTTTACACCTATGTATTCAGTCTATAAATACTCCTCTTCACTCTATAAAGGGCATCAAATACTGAGATATTCAATACACACTTCGAACTATCTCAAGATATTATCCAACTCGGAGGATTGGAATAATCTTCTTAAACAAACACTTCGTTTGTTAGTCTTTCAAGTTCTTTAAACCTGTTAGCGTAATCTTTTACGCCAACAATTGGCGTCGTCCATGGGGAAACTAGTACAAAAACTTTGTTCTCTTCCAATCCTTTCCTAGAGACATGCCTCCTAAGCGAAGCCTAGGCACTAGTCCTCTCCGGAGGTCTTCTCGGACCTCTGGGTTGAGTTCTTCGAACTCCACTGAGGTTGGAGGACCTTCTGTGCCCCCCACCCCAAACTCCCGAAATGAATACTCTTCTTCGAGCATACGGAGCCCCTCTAGAGACTACGTCCGTGCTCCGAACCAACGGAGCTTCTCCTATAGCTCCGTCTGTGCTCCGAACTGACTTCTTCAGTTCTCAAGACCTAGAAGTCCCCTCCGGAGGAAATGAAGACTGCCCTGATGATGTGGCAACCCAGATGGCTCGTGTTCAGGCCGAAGTAAGAAGATGGAGACAAGAAGCTACTGATAGGCTTCACCCTTAGGCTAGCCCTGTCATCTCAGCGGTGCCTCAAGATGACAGTCCTATCTATCCCAAAGCCTCTGAGGTTCAAAGAAGCACCGAGAATGCTTCCTTCGACGATGAATCTCTGGTCCACCTAGACTTGCAAAAGGTGTGCTTCGACCCTAAATTTAGGACTTTGAAGCTATGCAAATATTCCGAGGAGGAGGATCCTATAGAATTCTCTCGCTCTTATGCTCTAGCGATTGAAGCCAGCGGTGAGGTTCGAGACATAATGGCGAAGTGTTTCCCCCTTGCGCTCGAATGAGTTTCTTTACGATGGTTCTGGTCTTTGAAACCAAGATCGATCAGATCTTGGAGCAGTTAAGAAAGAAGTTTGTGAGCAACTTCCAAGGGACCTTCGTGCCCCCTATGTCTACCATAAGTCTTTTTTAGGTGAAGCAGCACCCTAGAGAAACTCTACAGCAATTTTTCAAGCACTTCGCTCATACGAAGTCGAGGATAAGAGGGCTATCTGCATCGTCTATAGTTGATGCAGCACGGGAAGGAGTCACGAATGCATGCCTCCTCGACAAGCTTCACCGGAAGCATATTTCTTCAGTAGCGCAGCTAATGGCCTACTTCGAGGAATATGCTAGGTCCGAAGAGGGATGGCTCTATTCAAAATAGCACAAGAAATCAGATTTCAATTAGTTCAAAACTGTTCAGATTACTAAATCATGTTAATTCAAACTGATCTCAATTGAGATTATAATCTCTGAAAATTTCTAGACAAAAATTAGTCTCAATCAGATTTAATTCAGATAACAATTTAGATTGCAAATATAAATCAGTTCAGATTTACAGGGTATACAGCAGTGCCAATTTCAGAACTAATCTGATCAACAATTGATCAGGCAATTCAAATAACAGAACTGAATAATTTCAACTCAAATCAGAAAACAGAATTGCAACTATAAACTGATTCTATTTCAGAACAGCACAAAACATGATTCTGTTTTCTAATTTATAAACATTACTGTTTAGAACATAAATCTAAAAGTATTCAGAGAATTCAGAATAATTTTGAGTAACCACTTCACTTCAGGAAATTAACTCAAAATAGATTCAAAACAGGAGTTCAATTTGCAACTATAAGTTCCAGCTATTCAATTCATTTCAACACATCAATATGGTACTGATTTCAGAGTTCTGAAATTTTATAACTAATGCTCAGCTTTTCAGAGTTTGAACAGAATCAGTATTCAACTGAAGAACTGATTAATACTGAATTACAATCAGCAATCACTCAAGAGCTAATTCAGAATACACCCTCAACAACCAAATCAAATGTAATGACATTAAATTGATGAGATACAATACTGAAAGCTGTAATTTCAGAATCTAGCTCTAAACTCAATTTGACCAATCCTTTCTGAAAACAGCAAGAAGATCAATAGTGACAATATCTTTCAAAACACAAATAAAGCTCTGTTCAAGTTTTCTTATGTATCACTTAGTATCAGAAACATGTATAAACCAGAACTGCAATTGAATCAATCTCAGAATCAAACTCCTACTAGAAGGTTTCAGATAACTCAGATTCAGAATTGTATTACTGCCAACACTTTAGAACCTGACACAGATTGGATGAGGAATAGTGCAAATTTTCAAAACAGGTTCAGATTTGAATAATTCAGAACTGCTTCAATTCAGATTTATTCAAACACAATTTCAGTATTAATCCAGATCAAGAAAACAGTGTTATAGATGAAACAACACTAGAATCAGACAATGAACAGCCTGCACCACAACACAGTGAAGATCAAAGAATTTCATGCAGATTTTCAAGAGTAGAACAGATTCAGTCAAAACAGTACTGTTCATTAAAACTGAATTAAAAATACTTCATAAACTTAAACTTGTAATGATTTCAGATCACAAACTTCAGATCAACAAGTTGTTCTAGATGATAAACATGTATGGCAGCATAATATCAAACATGTAGAGGGCTACACAAAAACTGAACCATTTTAGCTAGAGTTAAATTCCAGAACTGTGATGCCTTGTTTGATCAGCAAAAGAATTAAGATGGAATCACATAAACTAGTTGCAACTTTCAAAAATGGAAAATTAAAAACATTCACAACAAAAGTTGTATAGAGTACAACATCAAGTTCTGCAGTAAAATCACCAGAAAATGCATCACAAAATTGAATCCAGACTAAACAGAAGACTGCGCTGGGAACTCACCTGATCAAGGCGCTCCACTATTCCTCTTTTCGGATTATCAACAGTGATGCTCAGAATTGATCCAAAACAGATAAAGCAGCAGAAATTTAATGGAATTGATATTTTTGTTCCGCAAAAAGAATAGCCACCTGCCCATGGATATGGTCCTCTATTTATAAGCCAACCATGGGGGTATTTTCTAAAAAGAACCCTCTAGAATTAAAATATTACACAAAGGTCCTATTCCTTGTAATATATTTTTAGAATTAAGAAATTCTGAAAAATATACCAAAGGAGTACAATTACTCTAGACAATCAACTTTTTATTACACATTGACTCAAAGTAAAAAGACTCCAAACTATTGAAATTAACAAAACTAGATTTGTGGCGGTTTTTAGCAAAAACCGACAAAGCCTCTCAACCCTTAGACTCATGACACCGCTTTGCGACTCCGAGCACCAGCAAGCCACTTCCGCTCTCAATCCCCTCGAGCCGCCTGAATGCTTGCCCTGGCCTCCCTCTCGCAGGCCTGATCGTCACGCCGTCGCTTTCATCCGTCCGTCCAAGTCTTGCTCTGTCTCTTCGTGCACTCTTGAGATCTTCTCCAACTTCGCCGGCCTCCCTTATCCTTCGGCATCAAGCTCCCCGCTTGACCCTCGATCACTCGCCGTCGACAGTCGGTCAGCATCTCCACCCTGCACATCTAAGACAAGCCAAAACAAGAATGCGACGCACCACCAAAACCCTCGGCATCCAATCCTCTTTTTACATCGAACCCCTCGATGCACTCAACCTGACACACAACCAATCGCTTAACCACTCGATCGCTCAAAAGCTCAACCTTGTCAATCACTCATCATTCAGACCGAAACCACCCTTGGTTTTACACCTATGTATTCAGTCTATAAATACCCTCTTCACTCTATAAAGGGCATCAAATACTGAGATATTCAATACACACTTCGAACTATCTCAAGATATTATCCAACTCGGAGGATTGGAATAATCTTCTTAAACAAACACTTCGTTTGTTAGTCTTTTAAGTTCTTTAAACCTGTTAGCGTAATCTTTTACGCCAACAATTGGCGTCGTCCGTGGGGAAACTAGTAGAAAAACTTTGTTCTCTTCCAATCCTTTCCTAGAGACATGCCTCCTAAGCGAAGCCTAGGCACTAGTCCTCTCCGGAGGTCTTCTCGGACCTCTGGGTTGAGTTCTTCGAACTCCACTGAGGTTGGAGGACCTTCTGTGCCCCCCACCCCAAACTCCCGAAATGAATACTCTTCGTCGAGCATACGGAGCCCCTCTAGAGACTACGTCCGTGCTCCGAACCAACGGAGCTTCTCCTATAGCTCCGTCTGTGCTCCGAACTGACTTCTTCAGTTCTCAAGACCTAGAAGTCCCCTCCGGAGGAAATGAAGACTGCCCTGATGATGTGGCAACCCAGATGGCTCGTGTTTAGGCCGAAGTAAGAAGATGGAGACAAGAAGCTACTGATAGGCTTCACCCTTAGGCTAGCCCTGTCATCTCAGCGGTGCCTCAAGATGACAGTCCTATCTATCCCAAAGCCTCTGAGGTTCAAAGAAGCACCGAGAATGCTTCCTTCGACGATGAATCTCTGGTCCACCTAGACTTGCAAAAGGTGTGCTTCGACCCTAAATTTAGGACTTTGAAGCTATGCAAATATTCCGAGGAGGAGGACCCTATAGAATTCTCTCGGTCTTATGCTCTAGCGATTGAAGCCAGCGGTGAGGTTCGAGACATAATGGCGAAGTGTTTCCCCCTTGCGCTCGAATGAGTTTCTTTACGATGGTTCTGGTCTTTGAAACCAAGATCGATCAGATCTTGGAAGCAGTTAAGAAAGAAGTTTGTGAGCAACTTCCAAGGGACCTTCTTGCCCCCTATGTCTACCGTAAGTCTTTTTTAGGTGAAGCAGGACCCTAGAGAAACTCTACAGCAATTTTTCAAGCACTTCGCTCATACGAAGTCGAGGATAAGAGGGCTATCTGCATCGTCTATAGTTGATGCAGCACGGGAAGGAGTCACGAATGCATGCCTCCTCGACAAGCTTCACCGGAAGCATATTTCTTCAGTAGCGCAGCTAATGGCCTACTTCGAGGAATATGCTAGGTCCGAAGAGGGATGGCTCTAAAGGACGGCTTCGTTTTCGCCAACCGTCCTTCAAGAAGTCAAACTTGAGGTGAAAACTTTGACTCCACCCCAGGGGTACCACTTCGACCACAACTCACATGATAAAGGAAGAGGGCAAAAGCATCCTCGCTCCGAGGTTTTGAATATTGCCCCCTCTTCTTTGAGGCACTACTGACCGAGCTTCCCCGAGACACGTCTAGAGCTAGTGTAGACTGTTGGGCGTGTAGATAGCTTCGAAGCCCCAAGACAACCTTTGGTGGCCAGTGTTATGCCACCTCCGAAGCAAGAAGATACACAAGACCGCGACAAACGAGTAGTTCTCCCCACCTTCGGAGGAGGGACCTTGGGCGGCATGTCAAAACAGCAACGAAGAGAATATGTTCACGAAGTAGGGCATATTGGGACCTCCTCGTTGACCATTGAGATGCCCGAGTGGTCTCATGTGCTCATATCTTTCTTCGCAGCTGATGCAGCTGGTATTAAATTCCCTCATGCAGACCCCCTTGTTATTATAGCTGACATTACAGGAATGGAGGTCCGAAGAGTACTAGATGATGGCAGAAGCTCCGTAGATATTATATTCGTCTAGGCCTTCGACCAATTATGCATCCCGCGGAAGCATTTACTTCGAGCAGCTCGTCCGCTTTCAAGGCCTCTCGATGCCCTCGACCAAATAGGCCTCAAGGTCGCCTTCGAAGAGGGGCTCCTCGCTAGATCGGAGGAGGTGATTTTTGACGTCGTCGACGCCCCTTATGCCTATAATGTTATATTTGGAAGGGGAATGATAAATCAATTTGGAGCTATGGCGCATCATAATTATTTATGCCTGAAAATTCCCACACAAGGAGGAGTGCTTATAGTCCTCGACGACCAAGCTGCGGCGCGAAGGGTGGAGTACAGCCATGGTCCACCCATTGATCCTAGAAAAATAAATAATGTACAAGATCATTCGGAGCATGCCTCTATGTCATGTGAGCCCTCGAAGGCCTGGCCTCGGCCAGCCGACTTCCCTGGTTGACGACTAGACGTCAAGTATTTTGAATCAAACAAACAATCATTGTAAATGAATAGGTAAACAAATAAGCTATAAACCATTGTCGGTAAAATATAAAACTAAAAAGCATTAACTTACGTGGAATATTGTTCAATCTCTTCCATATTTGAGTACATGCAGAGCAAGGCATATGTTCGTTCTTCCTGAGTTACATAATATGTCGTGGAGACACCAACAGTTTTGCTCTTCCATTGAAAAATTTAAAGGTCACTACAAGGATTGTCTCCATCAACATGGTACCACATAGTAGGTGTGTTGACATTGTGATGCTCAACGAATTATACACTAGTGAAGTATGATATCTCTTTCAATTTAAATTCTTCTGCGAAGCAATGTTCAACTCTAGTCTTATTGCCAATCATCACTCTAAGGTTCTTTAGGGACCTTTCAATATGATATATCCACCTATATTGCATAGGGTCACCTACCTTAGCTTTATATGAAAGATGAACCAGTAAATGTTGCATTGGATTGAAGAATCCTAGAGGGAATATTTTTTCCAATTTACATAAAAGCATCGGTGTATCTTTCTCTAAGTTCTTCATCATGTCTTTCTTAATTTTTTTAGCACAAAGTTGTCTATAAAAATGGCTCAGCTCACCTAATGCCTTCCACACATCATCATTTAAGTACCCGCGAAACATTATAGGAAGGAGTCTTTCCACTATTATGTGGTAATCGTGACTTTTCAATCCATTTAACTTCCTTGTCTTCAAATTCACAACTCTTCTAAATCCCGAAGGGTAACCATCTAGGAATTTTAAATTTTTCAACCACCTCATTACTTGTTTCTTTTCCTTAGGTTATAAACAAAATTGGGCACGTGGCTTGCCATCACTATTTGTCAACTCAAGAGTTGGTAGATTACAAATCTTAGCTAAATCTCTTCTCTCCTTTAGATTATCTTTTGTCCTATCTGCAAAATACATGCATGTGCTTATAATGCTTTCACCAACATTACGTTCCTGATGCATGACATCAATGTTGTGCATCAGAATCAGCGATTTGACATACAGTAGTTCCCATAAGCCACATATGTGGGTCCAGATATGTTCGGTTATGAATCCTACAAATCCATCCCCATTTTCATTAAGGACCAACTCATTCAGCATATTAGCGATCTCTAGTCGCTTAAATGCATTGGAGGTCCGTTTACAACAACATTATCCTTCTTGAACGTGTTCCTCTACAACCTAAATCGGTGATTCATGGGAATAAATCATCTATGACAATCAAAGTAATAAATCTTTCCTCTGAATTTAAGACAGAAACAATCAATGTCCTTACCACATATTGGACATTTCAGCCTTCCATGACAACTCCAACCAGAAAAAATATCGTATGCCATAAAATCGTCAACCGACCATAGGTACACAACTAAAAGATTGAATTTTTGCTTTTGGTCATAGTCATATGCTTCAACTCCTTTCCTCAATTGTTTCAACTCTTCAATTAAGGGCTTCAGCATCACGGTTAGGTGTGTGCCAAGATACTCTAGACCATGTATAATGAGACATAGCAACATAAATTCTTATTTCATGCAAAACAAAAGTGGAAGGTTGTATGGAATAACAAAGACATGCCAACAAGAGTACGATGACGCGGTTACATTTAAAGGCGTGAATTCATCTATCGCCAACCCGATGCGAACATTCTTTGCATCCCTAGCGAAGTATGCGTCAAAATCATCTAGAGCCTTCTATGACTCACCGTTAGATGAGTGCACCATTACTTGGTCGTTCTCACGTACACCTTCCTTATGTCATCTCATATGCCTAGCGATTTTCTTTAAGAGAAACAATCATTTCATCCGAGGTGTAAGGGGTATGTAACGAAGTTGCTTATGAGCAACCTTTGTCGTCACCTTTTCACCGTCTTTGTTTATGACCTCTACGAACCTTGGTTTACCACATTTTAAGCATTGCATCTCAATCTTATGTTCTTTCCAAAAAAGCATGCAGTTATCTTGGCACACATCAATCTTCTCATACTTCATACTGAGAGCATAAATCATTTTTTAACTGGTAGATGTCTTTCGTCATCTTATGGTTCATAGGAAGGACATTATTGATCAGGTTCACAATCTACTTGTAACAATTATCAGAGAATGCAAACTTCGACTTAATGGCCATAAGACGGGTCACGAAAGCGAGAACGCTTACTGTGGTATGCTCATACAATGGCTCTTCTAAAGCTCTGAGGATATCGAAAAACATTTGAACCTCCGGTGTAGGAGGATCCTCAGGGTTTGTTTCAAACTCTGGTCGTATAGCATCAAGTATCTCATCAATCCTATCATCAGCCGTGCTATCATCTTCTTCCACTACTAATACCATTTTTTCACGAAATGTCTCGTCATAGTGCACCCAAACTTCATAACCTGGCAAGAAACCATACTTGCAAATGTGCAGTGACAACATTCTCTTGTCTTGCCAAAGAGAATTTCTGCACTTCATGCATGGGCACCTCGCACCACTTGTTTTTATCAAAGCGAATGCACGGTCAAAAAATTTCTTAGTGTTGATCATCCACTCCTTCGAGTGAGCTCCACTTTTATTCCAACCACTATACATCCACTATCGGTCCTCAGCCATTCTAGAGGCAAAACATTCATTCAATCGAAAATGCATCGTAAGTACTAGACATTTCTATATACCATGACCCTATGTATATAAGAAAAGGTATGTCTTAAACCCACCCAAGAGTAACCGACAGAGCGTGGTATTTATGATAAGCCATGAGTTTGGATGAAATTTCAGCAGCATAACCCCATTGTTCTCAAATTGCACACTTGATAATGGTGCAATGGAGAACAACAAGGTTATGACACTGAAATCTCATTAGGACTCATGACTCATCATATATATCACGCTTTGTCGCCCACTCCAAGGCTATCCTAAAAGAGACAATTCAGGACCTACACATCTCACACACATGACACGTGTGAGACATATTGGTCCGAAACGGGTGATGCATAGGTTTCGTTATACTACTTACGTTTTTCTCACATATAAAATTGCATATAAAAAGAATATATATAAGAAAGTATATATATGTAATACTAATCACCCTAATTAAATCCTCAACAAACTACAAATTAATACAAGAATAAAAGTAATAGCATATATAATATCACAACATATATTGCATATGAAAAAAAACATCGCATATGAAACACAGGTAAACGCACAACATTAATACATGAACAAATACAATAGCATAATAGTCACCCAAATGAAATCATCACAAAATAGTATTCAATTTGCTAATTCTGAAAAATAATGAATACCTCAGAGGTGGCGACGGGAAAGCGAGTAGATGACGGGTGGGCGGACACGAGATGGAGAAGGTGACGTCAACAGGCTTCGGCGGGACCGAGCGGCGGCGGGCGGCGAGAGGGGGCCAGCGGGCGGCATGAGGCAGGAGGCGACAGGGCACGCAGCGGGTGGGCGGGTGCGCGGGCGGCGGCGGCTCGGGCGCATCAGTGGCGGACCTAGGATTTATATAATGGGGGTACGGAATTAAACATGCTACAAATCACGCATATAATATATCTAAAATTGATTTAATAACAACGATAAACTAAATCGATGATAAACACTCAATCTAGATACACATATATCAAAATAATCTATATCACATTTTCAACACTAGTGAACCAATATAATTTTTAGTGAATAATAATAAAATATAAGAAAAAAAGAACTTCTTTCATCTAGATAGGGTAGCAGCTAGTAGACGTCGTCATGACTGTCATGCCAACTACCAATATTGTGGTCTATATCTTGTGGACAGTGGGTGTGTTTGACAAATTACATTAGATGGTATCAATAAAATATTTTCTACAGATGATAGTCAAATTTACTTATACCACATTCAAACAGGCAACTTTCACAGTTATCATGGAGATCAAATCAATATAAGAAAATTTATGTGATCTTTATAAAAACAATAGAAAAATACATCATAGACTCTCATGTAATAGGATGATTCTTTATTTTTCCAGGAACTTATTTAAAAGGATTAAAAATAATAATAGAATTATATGAAATACATACTACTTTTTCAGCGATACGTAATCACGTAGCGATATTCGTTGGTTATTAAGAAGATATGACAGAAGATGAATAGAGTTAGTTAATTAGAAAAATAGATTATTGGACTAACTATTAAATTATTGAGCTATATTTTAGCCCAATTAAAACACACACATATACATATATACATACATATATATATACTCAAATTTTTACAAAAAAATTTGGGGGTACAAGTGTACCCCCATGCTCCATGCTAGATCCGCCCCTGGGGCGCGTGGGCGGAGGGAAAGAACAGGGGAACTAGGTTTCCCTGTACGCGCGCAGAAAAAATCCCGTTTCATTTTTGTCGGTTTTTTTAACTTCCGTTGGTCATAGTTAAAGCCGACGAGATTTAAGTTAACTTCCGTCGGCTCCTGCAGACCTATAAAAATTAACTTTTCAAAATACCGACGGAAATTTAAATAGCTGGCAGAAATTTTTTATTCTCTTGTAGTGCAGCGTCATCCAGAACGTGCATCGTCATCAATAAAGTAACAAAAAAGTGATATATCTACCACGTCGATAGCACGCCGACACCTCTGATCAATTCTGAGACAAATTAAGCAGCCGCAGTTATCTCCAATGAGTAATCCTCAAACTGGAGAAGATTTTTTTTGACAAAAGGAAGGGATAAACCCGCTGCAAAAAACAATTCCAGAATTCCTGGACATCCTACTAATTTCTGGGGTTGTAAATCCAGAAATGGTGGTGCAGGAGAGGATGAGGAAGCAGTGTAGCAGAGCCATCCTCTCTGCTCACCTCCAATAGCTCATCCATACAACACCCCTCCCTCTCTCTCTCTTTCTCTCTCTCTCTCTCTCTCTCTCTCTCTCCACCAATTCAACGATTATTTTCCTTTCTTTGTCTCCATCTACAAATGCTTTGTCACCATCTCATCTCTTATATTACTCTCACCTGCACCACGCCCTCCATTTCTTGCTTCCACTTGTCTTGCTTCTTTTTTTTTTCTTTCGCTCCCTTCCCCTGTACCTGCAGGGTTCAGGCACAGCCTGCTTCAAGGTAAAACTCCATGAGATTAAGGAGGAATGGAGGATTTTATTTGGTCCTTGATTCAGTACATGTGCATTTCTTGCATGCTACAGTATCCACTGCCTCTACTGAACTAACTGTCTTGCATGGATTCTGTTACATGAAGTTTTCTGATGATGAAGCCCAACTGTTATTTGCAGCTATTTTTATGCTTTCTTCAGATAAAAACCTCTACTTCCATGTAGCGGTAGAAAGATTTGGCCTAATCTTAGGAGAAATCAAGCAATTGGATTTCTTGTTTGGTGCAGAGTGGTGCAGGTGGTTGATTAGGTAGTGTTTGGTTGCTTGAACCAAATTCATCCTGAATAGTTCGGTACAGTTTCAGAAAACGTGTATGTTTGGTTGGATGTACTGTGCGAAAC
The DNA here is from genome assembly GCA_019279435.1 of Zizania palustris. Classification (NCBI taxonomy): domain Eukaryota; kingdom Viridiplantae; phylum Streptophyta; class Magnoliopsida; order Poales; family Poaceae; genus Zizania; species Zizania palustris. The sequence continues at coordinate 42,536,979 of JAAALK010000282.1, read as the reverse complement.
CATCTAAGATGAATTGGTTCATATTCTCAAAATATTCTCTCTAGATATTGAACCATTTCGTACACTAAAAATAAGTGAACGACGCCATCTAGTTTTTGTTAAATATATTAATTATTTATAATTAGTTAAGATTAGTGGTTATTGAATATTTTTAGTGAAAAATAATTATAATTAGATGTTATTAATTATAACCCATCATTATCATGTATCATCTCATACATCCAATCAAACAATGTACTTGTACCATCTCATCCAAGACTATCTCATCCTAAATCAATCTATCCACAACTATTTCATACTGTACAATTTCATTCAACTAACCAAACACTATCTAGATTAACACGAAGATGGGGGAGATCACCAATGTCACAGAGTACCAGGCCATCGCGAAGCAGAAGCTTCCGAAGATGACCTATGACTACTATGCATCTGGCGCTGAGGATGAGTGGACTCTCCAGGAGAACAGGGAGGCCTTCTCCAGGATCCTGTAAGCATTCCAGATTTTATTTATGCTACGCATGTTACATCTCCTGCCCTGCTATGTTTTTTGCGAATAATTTTTTTCTTGTGGGAACTTAGGGAGCAGTACAAAAATAGCTGGACCTCAAGTATTATTTGTTAACCAGCTATTAACACACTTTTGTTTGATAAAAATCGTTGGGGGTATTTTTGTTTCAGAGGTTATCTATGAATAGCACGCTTGAAGTTGTACTGTTATTTAACTGGATGTTCTTAAATGACTCACCTAAGTTAAATAAGGCTACATGTTCATGGTTCTTTTTTTTTTCAAGAAAACATGTTCATCATTCTTGCTGGCAGCTTTCATTTGTCATAGTCGATCTGAATGGTGTGTTGTTTTTATTCATCAATTCATCCTGAAAATGCCTCATATTGCTAGAAACTGAAGAACATATATAATTTCCTATATATGTGGAATTGGTTGCTCAAGTAGTTTCTCAATACATCTTTCTACAACTGCATCATTAGTCCATGACTCGTCTTCTCATGTCTGTTTTGGCTAGGTTTCGCCCACGCATACTGATCGATGTATCCAAGATTGATATGGCCACAACTGTTCTGGGGTTCAAGATTTCCATGCCCATTATGATTGCTCCCTCCGCCTTTCAGAAGATGGCTCACCCAGATGGTATGCGGTTGCCATACTTCGTTAGGTTTTGCATAATTAAACTATATATTCCACACGAAAGGATACCATGCTATAGCAATGCATAAATATAACTGAAGAAACATTTCTCACGGCTTTGCATACAGTCTACTGGGTATGTTGAGCTAATATTGGCATCTTTAAATTGATTCAGGAGAGTACGCAACTGCGCGTGCAGCATCAGCAGCAGGAACTATAATGGTCTGTTGATGTTCAAATGGCTTACAAGAAATATACTTTCTGAATTGAACATCCAGTTAATGACACTGAACACAACCCTGTTGCTTTTATCTTCAGACATTGTCATCATGGGCTACTTCAAGCGTTGAGGAGGTTGCCTCAACTGGACCAGGGATTCGTTTCTTCCAGCTTTATGTGAACACACTGCACAACTTGTACTAATAGGGTTAATTTCTTCGTTTGAGTGTCCTTCTCAACGATGTACCTTGAATTCTGTAGGTTTACAAGGACAGGAAAGTGGTGGAGCAACTTGTTAGGAGAGCTGAAAAGGCCGGATTCAAGGCGATTGCGCTTACCGTGGATACTCCGCGACTCGGCCGTAGGGAGGCTGACATCAAGAACAGGTACCACCAATCTTTTCCATGGATTTAGCACACCAGTTAGACTCTGGATTACAAAAAACAGAGATTAACATGTTGATCATGGGAAGGGTACACTGAAGTGAACGAAAATAAGATCGACATGTCAGGACTTGAACAACCAACCTGTTTCTGGGTGTTGTTGCAGGTTTGTTCTGCCACCATATTTGACACTGAAGAACTTTGAAGGTCTGGAGCTCGGGAAAATGGACCAGGTAAAATTCGTCTTTCACAGTTTCACTATACAATGCAAACGATGCCCGTATAATCTCTCATGAAACTCTCTGATGAGCAGGCTAGCGATTCAGGACTGGCTTCTTACGTCGCCGGGCAAATCGATCGCACCCTGAGCTGGAAGGTAGTGTTCTCTTCAGAGTTCTCTATTGTTTCGTTTCTTCTGTGATGGCAATTAACTCGATTACTTTTAGTCACTGTGATCAAACTGATGGTACATATATCATGAACATGTTGGCACAATCTCAGCAAAAGATGTCACTTAATGATGTTCTAAATTATATTTGTGTAGGATGTGAAGTGGCTGCAGACCATCACCACGCTGCCGATCCTAGTGAAGGGAGTGATCACTGCAGAAGACAGTAAGCCATTTCATCCATCACATTCTCGACCATTCCAATGCAAGTCACTGAGAAATAGTTCGTTTTCCGGTCGTGTGAATTGCAGGCAGGCTCGCCGTCGAGAACGGCGCGGCCGGCATCATCGTGTCCAACCACGGCGCCCGTCAGCTCGACTACGTCCCCGCCACCATCAGCGCCCTCGAAGAGGTACTCAGCTTGCATCCATCTCGTTTGCTCAGATAGATTTATAGTTTCAGAGTCTCTGAATCCTCCTCTGATCGCGTGGATGCATGCGTACGTGAAAGCAGGTTGTGAAGGCGGCTCGTGGGCAGCTCCCCGTCTTCCTCGACGGCGGCGTCCGCCGCGGCACCGACGTCTTTAAGGCGCTCGCCCTCGGCGCCGCCGGCGTCTTCGTAAGTACACCGGCGAACTAACCATTCGCGATTCTTGTGCCGTTTAGCTGCAAGTATATGTTGACGAGGTAGGTGGCGCTGCGTTCGTGCAGATCGGGAGGCCGGTGGTGTTCTCGCTGGCGGCGGCGGGGGAGGCCGGCGTGAGGAATGTGCTGCAGATGTTGCGCGACGAGTTCGAGCTCACCATGGCGCTCAGTGGCTGCACCTCGCTCGCCGACATCACCCGTAACCACGTCATCACCGAGGCCGACAAGCTTGGTGTCATGCCGTCACGCTTGTGAACTGATCGATGATCGCCATCGGTCGATCGTCGCTGCCGTCACGACGACGGCCGGCGCATTGCCGCCGGAATGGTAGTAGCCGAAGAAAGATTTGATTTTGGAGCGAACAATGTTATAATTTTGGATCATAGGTATGTATTGTTAACTATCAAGCGTTCGATCGGACCCATCCCTGTACTGGTTTCATTGATTATTTGGAGTATTATACCAAACCAATAAATTAATACCATAAAATCCTTTCCTGATTATATTTTGAGTTGAATTGAAATCGCCACAAGCTATCAACAGACTGATGACTTGTTTAGAGAGTTTTTAGAGGTTGCATCTACTTTTACAATTTGAAACTCACCAATGTTCTAAATTCTAAATTAAAATTATAAAACTTAATAACCATAAAATTTAAAACTAAACTAGAATATAGAACCCAGACATTAATTTCTTTAGATTTTTAAAGGTTTATACACACTAGTTTCCTAGAACATAAAGTTCTCGAACAAATAACAAAATTGTTTTTGGTCGACGTCCAATGCAAGCTAAGCCATCATATCATATGCCTGCACACCCACACAACTAAATTTAACGGAAGAAACTAACTTCCATCGATAAAACATTAATTTCCATTAGTTTTTGGTCGATGGAGGTGTTTCGATGAAAATTAACTAACTTCTATTGGCCGCTGACGAAAGTTAGTTAACTTCCGTCGGCTAGGCGTATCGGCCAAATCCACCCGACGGAAGTGAATTGGTCCAATTTATTTTATCGTTTTTATCTCGAATGTTTTATTTATTAAAAATTAATGTTTCACTTAAGTTAAATATTTTATTTGTTGAAAATAACTATTTTATACTTACAGTACTGCTTGGAACTCAATGTTTCATACATGGGTGCAAAATGTTTCACTATTTTGTTTCAAATGTTTCTTCCTTTTATTTCAAATGTTTCACCTTTATATTTTAAATATTTTACTCTTTTATTTCTGTTGGTGTATTTTTACGGTCACACGTGTGGCCTGAAAGATCTGTTTAACTCCAGTGCACATCCTACAATCTTAGAAAAAGGTTCTGAGCGTGCCAATAAGTTTGATCCAGCATAGCCGACCAGCTGTCAAACTGATGACTGCGGTAAGGATAAAGCAATCGTGTGAGAACGCCGATCTGCCATAGGGCTGATGACCAAGGCAAAGCGACCAAGGTGAAACCGCCATCGGCTAGTGGGATGGGTAGTTTTACACGTACAGACCGATGAGCGTTCCCCGATGGCAGATTGAATATAATGTTGAATTGAAGATAACCTATCGGCTTGTACTCTGATAGAAATAAATAAAATATGCCAAATAACATATGCGTATCATTAAAATCATCATAACAACAGGATTAGACCTAACCAAGATAGTAGCTAGTCACGATGAACCTAAAAATACTTCAAAGTATCGGGAATGCTTTATTTAGATGAACAGTATACAACATGAAATAGATATAAATAGCAAGAATGTCGGACCTAACCGATGAAGCCTCAAACTACGATACCTAGACACATCAATCTAAGAGATCAACCTGATTCAGCCTGACCTAGCACATATACTGGGATAAACCAGTGATTACACTGACCAAACCAATACCTCAAGAGATTGATGTGATGTAGCCTTGAGATGTCGATCTAGCCGATACAATCATCGGGGTGGCAGGACTCACCTCTTCACCGGAGATCGAAGAGATGTAGTACAGCTCTAAGTGCAGAATCCTGTCGGGATTAACCTTAGGAAGCCAAGGGTGGTGATGCGTCGAAGAGTAGTTGTTTGTAGGGTTTGTGTGTGTTTTGAACTAACTATTAAGATACATATTTATAGTTCAGAGACTAGTCATCCAAGTAATCTATCCTAACCGATTCTGGATAATCTATATCTTCTCACCATCGACTCCTTCATATACGATCATGTTGTAACGGACCGGCTTCTTTGACCACCTTTGACCAGACTCTCTTTGACTTCCATTGACCATGTGTCATCCCTAGTGGGCCTTGGGCTTTATTAAATCCTAGCGTCAACACATACCCTCCAGTTTCGGAGCATTTAATGGCTTCTGATGCTTCAAAATTATTGTCCATCATCATCTCCTGCCACCATGTCTTTTCGAATGTCCATCCGCACCATCCTTTCACATTTATTTAATTATGTAGCTGAAACCCTTCATCTTGTAGTACTTTAATAAAATTTGCCTAGAGTTCCGGCTCTTTATCACTTCCCCTTTTTTGCCTCTTCTTCTTCGGCCATCAATAACTGCGATGGGTGTCGCCTGGTCTGACGCATTTACTTTTCTTTTGTGGTGACGTCGGACCAGGCTTCATCCCACACAATTTTTCTATTTGAGACCTTTGAGCCAAAGATTCAGTTCCTCTATTCCTAGATGTGCAAAGATTTTGGCCTTTCGAAAACTATATTCATGATTACCTTTTGTCGAACAATGCAGGTGGTTCCCACCAGATCCAGCGGGGTCAGTTTGACCCGACTGCCAAGGGTTCGTTCTACTCTATAAGTGCCTGCTGAGCACTCTATTTTCCTTTTATGTTTCCTGTACACGCAACACTCTTGCCCCCCGAGCTCGCCGCCATCTGTTGCTAATGCTGCTTGAGTCCATTGTTCACTATCTTTCCCACCGGTTCTGCGTTCCGGCGACACTATAATGACCACCATCAATATGATTCCCGAGGTGAGTTTTTTGGCATTCTTTTATTTTGCTTGATCCTTCTCAGTTTGCTCGCCATTTCTCTTTTTCTTATTGTTTCCCCTTTTTACTTCTTCTGTAGAACTTATGGAGCTAGGTCTTGATCCCAATATCCACTCATATGTCTTGTTTGTTTTAGGCCCCTTGGGCAATCCTGATCCTACTGACTTTATTAATACCGAAACTTGTCGAATCCCTTTTAAATATTCTCCCATATGTTCTTCTTACTCGAACTCTAGCTTCGAGTCCTTCCCTTCTTTTCTCCCTAGCTGGCATGAATGATATCTTAGGGTATCGACCACCTATCGTATCTTTTGGGATGAGATTAACATCGGTCATTGCATTGACCTTTCCCTTGCTGACCCTTATCAGAACAAACCGATGCTGGCTGCCTCCTACTACTTCTGGTCTGATGCCTTGAATGCCTTCGTGTTTGGTCATGGGCCGATGAGTCCCTCTCTACTTGATGTTTTCTTTTTAACTTGCCTTGATATTGACTCATTGGCCAATCCCTTCTTTCTTCATTCCAAAACAACTCTATGCCTCAGCACTAAGTCCACTGATAGCTGGGGCTGGTACATTGCAAGACAAAACAAGCAAAACGGCCTCGTGGATATTTGTGAACACATTGCTTTCCTCAACCTCTAGTTGTAGAAGTTTATTTTTTGTATCGGCTCTGGCCCTAACCTTTCAATTCTAGGTTTTAGCTGAACAGCTTGCCGCCAACGTGCGGGTTCCCCTTGGCCGCTACCTCCTTGGAGCCACCTATCGCCTTCTTCATCTTATATCGGTCAACTTGATAGCTGGCAATCCTATCGGCTACCCTAGTGGCCCTTGGTGGTTCCTTCAGCTCTGGCTTAATGATTACACAACCGATCTTTTTTAGGCCCCCTCTTGCTCAAATGCATTTTCCTATCGATTTCCGGGAATCGGCCTTTCCTACTTATCATCGCTGCTCTTTCTTGGGCGAAGCGGCGACATGTTTTCCCGCCTTTCCTTTATCTCCTGCATCTTTGACTTCCTTCTTCAAGAGTTTTTACCTCAAGTTCTCTGATCAGACCATCTGGTTTCCCTTCGGGTATTATTCGGAGTACGAACATCCTCATCGGCTAACTTTGCCTGACGTGTCCCGGGACAAAGGATCCCTCCGTTTCTTTATGGACACAATTTTTCCTTGTTTTCTCTGTGCCAATTTCACCTGTGCACATTCTCAGCAGGGCTCCTACAAATTCTACCACCCACCTTTGCAAGGCAATTAGGCTTCGGTCAACTCCCACCCCATCTCTTCTTTGTCAGTCAAATTCAAACTCGTGGGAAAATCAAGAATGACTTGGAGTGGGATTGCCTCTCCCATATGACTGATGGGATCGTTGTTGGTGACCTCGTCTCCTAGACAACCTGTCAGGCATCCTCCATCGTCTTCCACCGATGGTGGGGTGAACTGAAGCAACACATCTTCAATCGTTCCTCAATGATTTATCGAGAATGGCTTTACCCTAGCAACGCCAATGCAGGGCCCAAGGTAGATATTTTGACTCATCCTCTTATTTATTTTCACTGCCTTTATTTATCTGACTAACTTCGCCTTTTGCAGGAAGATGACCTTGATGCTTCCCTAGTGAGCTCTAGCGGTTGGCCGATACGATACGAACCAGTATCAGCCACCATGAACTTGGGTGTCGGTGCACCTACCCCCACGGCGTGGATAAATGGAGGGCGGTCTTGTGGTCATCGACCGCACTACAGGAGCTTGATCAGCCATAGGTAGAGGAAACTGATCTAGCGACGAAGTTGAAGTAGGTCCAGATGAAGGCTACTGAGAAGGAAGGTGTCGTGGCCTCCTACCTAGCCTCGGTTGGGGCCAAAAAGTGTTGGCTCGCCGATGCCATTCGTCCCACGTAGCGTTGATGCCGCACCCACCGAAGGCTGGGCTGCCCTTTGGGGCGAGGGTGTTATTAGGTCATGGATGATTGGGGCTGCCCGATGGGCTTTTTTGTATAAGGTCTTTTGACGTGTAACCTGAAATGTCCTTATGCAATATATTTATCCTTGAATCCTTAGAATTTAACTTGAGATTTTTGCATCTAGGTGCGATGCTTCAGTATCAGCCGTCTAAAGGCGATACTGCTGGTATCAGCTGTCTTACGTGCAACCTTCTAGGCATTTATCCAAACGCTCGGAAAATATTTCTTCAGATACTTGTTGTTCAAAGATTTCCCGAACACTTCCCCATCTAACCCTTCATGTAAATAGGCCCTTCCCAGTTAGAGGACCACTTATCGAACCGATTGTCCTTAGACCCGATTGATAGGATAAGTTTACATACGAGTTCTCCCTGTCCAAATGATTTCGACACCTCTTTCTTGTTATAGAACCTGGCAACCCTTGCTTTGTTTTATTCAATCTTATCGAGGGCTCTTAATCGGACCTACACGAGATCATCTAAGCCATCTGTCATTAAATTATGATACAGAACTGGGCAACCAGAGGGGGGTGAATGGGAGCTTTTAAAATTCTAGGGTAAAACTAGCCTTCTGTTTAACTTTAGTCTCCTACAGAACAGGCTTCGAACACACCCTTCAGAGATCTAGTTTGGAGGTATTTTACAACTTCGAACCAAGGCTTCGCAAGGGGTAACAGTTCGAAGCCAAGAAGACTTCGCTCACACTCAGAAACGCAAAAACTCAACTCTGCAAGGATAGTGCAAGCTCTGCACACGAGGTGCCTTCGAGCAAGCTTCGCACTAATAAACTTCGCAGGAGTAAGTTTCCCACTAAGGGCTTCAAATAGATACTCTGCTCTAGCAACTAGTACTAGGCTTCGTATTTCTAAGGGTAGAAAGCAGACAGAATAGACTGCGCCGAGGACCTCAATTGAGGAAAGAAAATAGGCTTCGAGCCTAACTTCACTCAGTTCTTCGCTAGTAATCAAAGATGACTTGCCTCCAGTTTACACAGAGCGAACACACACTAAAAAACTCTCATGAGCAGGAGTCAAACACACTTCATCAGAAATGAAACAGAGCAAAAACTCTGGTGAGTACAGAACAAACTATAAGACAAATCACAACTCATGCAGTACAAAAAGAAGATACGAGTTCAAGCCACAGATGATCAACATAATGAAAATTTCATTGCAAAAACAGGGAACACAAAAGGCTCACAAAACTCAGTACATGGTTATCGAGGCTAGCTCTAGGAGTCCTGAAATAGATTCTCAAAGTGTTATCCTAGACCTAGCCAACCTCACTATTTATAGGCACAATTCAGCCATGAGAATAGACTACTTTACCCCTAGGGTTTACAGTGATTTTGTCTCTACCAGACATGGGAGTACAAATGGTAGTCTACTTTTACAGGAGGCTTCTTTTGTCAGCATCGTAGAAGAGACATCATCAACTTTTGTAGAGCAGACACGATCAGCTTTTGCAAAGAGGAATCTTCTGAAGAGCCAAAACATGTCACTTGATAAATGGATTTCTATCGACTTGACTCATGAAAAGTCATTTGGCAATAATTCCCCTTTGGCAGCAAAAATTTTCTCCCCCTTTGAACATTATCACTTGTTCTCCACCTTTGGAAGGAAAACTAGGAATTTTTCTCCCCCATTGGCAATGCAAGAATCAAGGAGCAAGAAAAGATGCAAGGCTTTGAGATGATGAAAAGTGTGAAAACATACGATGCAAGAATATGCCAGATCATAATGTCAGACTCAGAAGCTTTGCTCTAGGTAACATATTCCAAATTCAATGTTTGATGCATGAATTTTTCAAATTGTTGAAAATAAAAGCATCACCACTTAGACTAGCGATCTAGACAAATGAAAACAGGAACTACAAAAGGTAATCAATTTCTACCTAGGAAAGCATGTCCAATTTCATGGAGCATTTAGACAACTTGATAAGCAAATGATTCAGACTATGCTATTCTTTTTATATTTCCAGGGGTTATTTGCTCGTCCACCTTATACTTTCCAACCAAGCCAAGTCTAGGTCTAGAAAAACCATCAGAAGCTTAAGGCAGTGATTTTGGCAAACACTAATTTATCCTAGTTTATACCAAAGTGCTATGGTACGCAGTCTAAAATAAAGTACGCGACAAGCAAACCCACCTAGATCTTTTTATTTTTAACACACAAATCATGGATATTAATTTTTGTTGAGTACCAATTGTTGGATAATTCCATGAAAAAGCATTATTATTTTCAAGTTGCGATTTTTACCCAAAGTAAAGGATTCTAGCTACCAGGCAGATAAGAGATAGCTAAAGTGATTCTGTAAAACACATGCTAGACTCACACCTAACCAGTGATCAAGTTTGGAATTTTGTAAATTATAATTATGCTCATAAGGAAAATTGATATATTAAACAGAGCTGAGCGCATCATAAAAATGACAATCATGTGAAGGCATATAAAAGCAACTAAATGCATCAATAATTCATCATAAGGAAGCCAATGCAACACAAATAAGGCATGCTCCCCCTCACAAAATGTCGTAAGGATGACAAATACCAAGTTCCCCACGCAAATAAGCAAAATGTGACGCATCAAGGGGTTTGGTGAAAATGTCGACATGCTGGTTCTGGGTATCAACATATCGAATCTCAATATCACTCTTCTCATCAATGTGTTTGGTTCTTAAATGCTGAACCAGGTTGTTTGCAATGCAAGTTGCACTAGTGTTATCGCAAAATAGTGGAACACTCTTATAATCTAACCCGAAATCTGGCAAAGTGGAAACCATCCACAAAATCTATGAGCAATAGCTAGCTGCAGCAACATATTTGGTTTCAGTCGTAGATTGTGCAACGCTAGACTGTTTGCGGGAAGACCAACAAACAAGAGAAGTACCTAGAGAATGACAAGTACCGGAGGTACTCTTTCTATCAATTCTACACCCAGCAAAATCTGCATCTGAATAACCACGAAGACACAAAGAGGACGATGCTGAATACTAGATGCCAAATTCGAGGGTATGCTTGAGATACCTGAGAATGCGCTTTACCGATTGGCGGTGCCAAGCACGTGGCAAAGCCTAAAAACGAGCGCACATACACACCACGAAGTGTATGTCTGGCCTCATAGAAGTCAAGTAGAGGAGGGAGCCGACCATGGTTCGGAACTTCGTCTGATCTACGGCTTCTCCATCCTCATCAAGGTCCAATGCTACATATGTAGCCATTAGAGTGGCGAAGTGGCTTCACATCAGCCATGTCGAATTTCTTGAGCAGGTCCTTGGTGTACTTCATCTGGTGGATGAAGGTACCTTATTTGCTTTGCTTGATTTGCAAACCAAGGAAAAATGTGAGTTTGTCCATCATGGACATCTCGAACTCTCTGCTCATAGTATTTGCAAACTCGGCAACCAAAGCATGAGAAGAGCCACCAAAGATGATACCGCCAATATATATCTTAACTAGAATGAATTCTTTGCCATGCTTGAGAGTAAAAAAGGTTTTATCTACTGAACCCATCAAATACCCTCGCTCAAGCAGAAAATACTTAAGTCTATCATACCAAGCCTGAGGGGCCTTCTTGAGTCCATAAAGAGCCTTATGAAGTTTAAGGACTTTATGTGGATATTTGGGGTTTTCAAAACCAGGGGGTTGTTGTACATAAACGCCCTCGCCTATGAAGCCATTTAGAAAAACGCTTTTGATATCCATTTGATAAAGTTTGAAACCACAAGATGCCACAAATGCAAGTAAAATTCTAATGGCCTCAAGGCGAGCAACAGGTGCAAAAGTTTCAGTAAAATCAATCCCTTCTAACTGAGAATAACCCTGAGCCACAAGTCTAGCTTTGTTTCTAACTACAGACCCATCCTCCCCTTGTTTGTTTTTGAAAATCCATTTAGTTCCAATGAAATGAACATTAGGAGGGGGATCTACAAGTGTCCAGACTTGGTTTCTCTCAAATTTTCAAGTTCTTCATGCATGGCATTGGTCCAACTAGAATGAGATAAAGCATGACTCACATTTAATAGCTCGAAAGAAGCAACAAATGCAGAATCAATGATGTGAGCATGAGAACATGTTACCCTTTGATTAAGCTCACCAATGATATGCTTGGGAGGATGCATCCTTTGAATGTGATGAGGTGCCTCGCGGTGGGATGTAGTCTCCCCCTCAACTTGTGCCGGTGAATGGTCGAAGATGACCGATGTCGAGGTTGTAGCTTCGGGGCCTCTTGCCGAAGTGATCGAAGCGGGGTCGGCTTCGTGGGTCGATGTCGAGGGTAGTAGGTGTTTGTCCTCAAATCTCCAAGATCTTCGTCTTCAAATATGGTCTGATCCATATCGTGTTCACTTGCCTGTTCAAAAGAAGAACTAACATAGGGGGTCGATTCATCAAAAGTCACATCACATGACTCGATGACTGTGTTAGTTTACAAATTGAAAACATGATAAGAATGACCATGGGTAGTGTAATCCAAAAAGATCCCATCAGAGGAACGCGACTCAAATTTATCCAAGTTACCACGTTTCAGCATAAAGCACCAACATCCAAATACTCATATACGAGTAACTTTGGGTTGTCTCCCAAAACGTAGTTCGTAAGAAGTTAAGTTCAAGATTGAACGCAGGAAAATCCGGTTTGAGATGTAATAGCATTGTTCTTAGCCTCAGCCCAAAACTTTCTAGAAGTCCTGTGCTCATCGAGCATCGTCCTAGCCATCTCAACCAAAGTGTGGTTCTTTCTCTCAACATCACCATTCTGTTGAGGAACCCGTGGAGCAGAGAATTGATGTTCTATGCCATGCTCCATGCAAAAGTCAACAAAGAGACTATTCTTGAACTCGGTGCTATTATCACTTTGAATGAACTTCAGTGCACTGGGGAGTTTAGTAAATAGTCTCAAAGATAAGCTTCGAAAGTGTGAAAACACTTCATCCTTGCTAGCTAAAAAGAAGACCCAAAAGTGGTGAGAGAAATCATCGACAATGACAAGAACATACCATTTGCCGCCTAAAGAACTAACCCGAGAAGGATCTACAATGTCCATATGGAGAAGTTCTTCGGGTTGTTCAGTCATCACCATAATGACTGGTGAGTGTGAAGCGACAATCATTTTCCCATGTCGACAGGGACAACAAACTAAAATCTTCTCAAATTTGAGCTTGGGCAATCCTCAGATCAGACCTAGGGCACTCAAACAAGCGAGCAGCTCAAAGCTCATATGCCCTAGTCTCCTATGCCACTTCCAAAGCTCAAAAGTTGAATGTGCGACAAGGCGGTGAGAAGAACTAGATGACTCAGAAAAATCAGCTCCAAAAACTCTCCCAACTCTACAGATCTTACAAACCAAAATGCTATCAGAATTGAGTACTTGCAAAGTATCACGATGAAATCGCACTTTGAAGCCCTCATCAAGCAACTGGGATATAGAAAGCAAATTGTATCCCAAGTTTTCAACCAACGCAACATCCTTGAGAGTGAAATTTGAGTTGATTCTTACCACACCTTTACCTTTCACTCTGCTTCTTTGATTGTTACCGAAGGTAATTTTCTCCTTTTGCTTTGTTGTGGTGAGGTTAGAGAACCATGCTGCATTCCTGGTCATATGGCACGAACAACCGGAGTCCATGATCCATGTGTTCTCCAATCCTCGGTCTGTCACCTACACAAAACGAGAAACCCTCGATCGCTCAGTGCTGGGGCGAGTGAAAATATGACGAGGCATCCAGCACTAAGATATACGAGCAGTAGGCACAGTAAGAGTAGACTGTCTATGCACGGGTAAAGTGGAGTGATGCAAAGTGCGAGGTCTACCTACATGATGCAACCCATATGCACGACGAGGTCTCCCAACCTATCGAGGTACAAAGACACTAACACGAGATCTATCACCATGTGAAACATGGTGAACACCACGAGGGGTAAAACCTCTCCAAGAAGATCGGGGAGCCATGTAAACAGGACGTGATTAAAACTCAGACTCATGCATACCTAGAGGTGGGTAATGCATGTCCTGGAACCTCAACGCCCATGAACGTCGCTCATCCTTGATGCGTCGGAAACAAAACCCAACCAAGTGACCAACTCGCTAGCAGTAAGAGCAGTGAAACACTCTCCTAGGAGCACTCTCATGGGTCAAAGGAACATGTCTCACATGCACCTTGGTTTTTTCAAAGGGTTCTTCTTGGGAGGAATTTTCTTGGCAGGAGGAGGAGTTTTCTTTGGAGCTTAGGTAGGATTTTTGGCTGATGGAGTGTCTAACTGGGCTCTTTCTTTCTCTAAAGTAGCGGGTGAGGTAAAAATAGTTTTGTTCTCACTGTCTGATGGAATCCTCTCAAAACCCAATTCTAGAGCTAACCCTGCCCTATCAGCACACATCTTGGTCTTGGCCAAGAGCAAATCCATCCTTCCTTTTCCCTCAGTGCATTTGTTAACCACAAAAAGAAGGTATTCATTTTCACTCATAAGATTTTTAGCTTTCCCTCTAGCAAAACTTAGTTGGTCCTTAAGGGTGATGCAGGTGGAACAAGTAGGCTGCACATCCTTAGAACACTCTGCACTCTCTAATCTAGCCTCTAACTTCTTAATATGCTCGTCTCTCAAGTTAATGCTCTGAATCAATAAAGGACAATTTATACAAGCATCCAAACAATTAGGCCTAGACTCCACCAACAAAAGCTGCTTCTGTGCAGTTTCAAGCTCATCAATAGTTTGAGCATGCACAGAGCGCAACTGCGAAAGCTCACTCATGACAATAGTGCAAGATTCACATTCAGCATCATCAATTTTAAACTTAAAGCATGGCATAATCAGTAGAAACAAATTCTAACCTTAGTCTAAGGTCTTTTCTATCTATAGTGGCTTGAACAAGTAATCTATCCTGACCTAGAACTTCTTCATTCAGTTCATCAACTTTAATGAAAAGTTGGTCATAGGATAGTGGTACCTGAGATGAGTCAAGCTCATCGCCGCTGTGAGTGTTGTCGGCCATGAAGCAAAGGCTAGTGAAGTCCCTTGCTTTCTTCTCCTTCTTCTCCTCCTTTCTTGGAGACTCTTCCTCCTCATAAAAGCTCGACTCCTCAATTGAGGAAGTGTCAATGTCACTGAGTGTCGCGACAAAAGCTCTAGAAGCGACCTTGGCTACCCTTTTAGCCACCTTGTCGCGCTTACCCTTCACATAGGGTTTCCTATCCTTTTGTGGTATTTGGGGTGCTCACTCTCATCTCTCCTCTTAAGATTAGGACAATTGGCCTTGATGTGAGAAGTGTCACCACACTCAAAACAACCACTAAAACCACTTCTCCTCTGATCATGTCTTTCATTGTGAAAACGGGTGAACCTTCTAGCAATGAGAGCAAGCTCCTCATCATCTAGAGTATCAACCTACTCTTTAGTGACAAAGACCAGGGAGGATAAAGCAAAACTACCTGCAAGAACACAAGTGCCAAATGTGCTTAGCTCTACAGTGGTGCCACGACTAGAGCCAAAAACTAGTGCCAAGGGCTGAGGCAAAGAGTTTTTGTGCACTGCAAGAGATGCCTTGGCAATCTCTATGGACTTCAGCTTGCTGAAGAGCTCATCACAGGTCAATGTGTCATAACATGTGGACTCCTCAATGCTGGATATCTTCACTTCCCATATGCTACGATCAAGAGCATAGAGAAGCTTGATAGCCCTATCATGGTCATTGTAAGCAAGCGTCCCATTGGACCGCAACTTACTCAATATTTCGTCAAAGCGAGAAAACATGGCATTTATAGATTCACTAGGTGCTTGCACAAACAGAATATTTCTTGCTTTGTCGCTTAGCCTTGTTCTGTGTAGAGCCCTCATGAAAAATAGTGAGTGTAGTCCAAATTTCCCTAGCTATCCTTAGGTGCTGAATCCTATCAAACTCACTCCTACTTAAGACAATGAACATTATATTTCTTGCTTTGGAGTTTGCGTTATACTGGTCTTTTTTAGCTTGAGTAGTCCGAGTCTCTAGGATGGAGTATTGTGAGTCCACAATCTCCCAAACTGCATTTCCTTGGCTAAACAAGTAAGCCTCCATGCACACCTTCTAGTAGGCAAAGTCAGTTCCATCGAACAGAGGTATTTTACTACTTCTATCCATGTCGCCAAGAGATTACAAAATCAATTAAGGTCAACTGGTGATCTTAACCAAGCTCTGATACCAATTGTTGGACCAAAATGGGCGACCAGAGGGGGGGTGAATGGGAGATTTTAAAATTCTAGGGTAAAACAAGCCTTCTGTTTTAACTTCAGTCTCCTGCAGAACAGGGTTCGAACATACCCTTCGGAGGTCTGGTTTGGAGGTATTTTACAGCTCCGAACCCAGGCTTCACAAGGGGTAATAGTTCGAAGCCAAGAAGACTTTGCTCACACTCAGAAACCCAAAAACTCAACTCTACAAGGATAGTGCAGGCTCCGCACACGAGGTGCCTTGGAGCAAGCTTCTCACTAGTACACTTCACATGAGTAAGTTTCCCTCTGAGGGCTTCGAACAGATACTCCACTCTAGCAACTAGTACTAGGCTTCGCATTTTGAAGGGTAGAAAGTAGATAGAACAGACTGCGCCGAGGACCTCGACTGAGGAAAGAAAACAGGCTTCGAGCTCAACTTCACTCAGTGCTTCGCTAGTAATCAGAGAGGACTTGCCTCCAGTTTACACAGAGCGAACACACACTGAAAAACTCTCACGAGCAGTAGTCAAGCATACTTCATCAGAAATTAAACATAGTAAAAAGTCTGGTGAGTACAGGACAAACTATAAGACAGAAATCACAACTCATGCAGTACAAAAAGCAGATACAAGTTCAAGCCACAGATGATCAATATAATGAAAATTTCATTGCAAGAATAGGGAACACAAAAGACTCACATAACTGAGTACATGGTTATGGCGGCTAGCTCTGAGAGTTCTAAAAATAGATTCTCAACATGTTAGCCTAGACCTAGCCAGCCTCACTATTTATAGGCACAACTCAGCCATGAGAATAGACTACTTTACCCCTAGGGTTTACAGTGATTTTGTCTCTACCATACATGGGTGTTGGGGGAAATACTTCATCCTTAGTTATAAGACAAAGCTAATTTACTAGACCGAAGTTCCAGTGTTAACTCTAGTCTAGTACATGATCAAGCTCGAAGAATCCATGTAGGCTTTAGTTCGAAGTATGACTTTGAAGGTTAAATATTTAGAGAGCTTATCTGCCAGCGAGGATGGAAGACTTATCTTCTCTCTAATTAGATTAGTCTTTTACCATTTTAACCCTATTAGGGGTACCAAATAGTTTCCACTATGTCGGTTGTAATTCGGGGGTAAAAAGGTATTTTCCTTAAGATTTTTAGCTATAAATACCCCCATTCTTATCCTATAATGAGGATCGAATACTCAGTTATTCAATATACAACTTCGAACTACTTCGAGCTATTATCCAATTTGGAGGCTTGAAATAGTCCATCTCACAAACTCTTCGTTTGTTAGTTCTTAATCTTCGAGAACCTGTTAGCGAAATCTTTTACGCCAACAGTTGGCGCCATCCGTGGGGAACCTAGTCCAAAAAACTTCGTTGTCTACCAAGTTCTTAAAATCATGCCTCCTAAGCGGAGTTTAGGTGGTAGTCCTACTCGAAGGTCCCCTCGGACCTCCGGAGCAAGATCTTCGAATACAGTCGAGGTCGGAGGACCTTCAGTAGCTCCTCCACCTCAGACCCCCGAAGGGAATTCTCTTCCTTGAGCATACGGAGTTCCTCCTCTAACTCCATCTATGCTTCGATCAGACGGAGTTCCTCCTCCAACTCTGACTGTGCTCCAAACTGACATGTTCAGTTCTCAAGACCTAGGAGATCCTTCCGAAAGAAATAAAGATAGTCTTGGTGACATGGCGACCCAGATGGCCGTCTCCAAGCTGAAGTTGCAAGGTGGAGGCAAGAGGCCACAGATAGGCTTCGTCCTCAGGTCACCCCTGTCATACCCAAAGTGCCTCAAGACGACGACTCTCTTCTCTATCCTAAAGGCCCAGAGAACGCTTCCTTCGATAGCGAGTCTCTGTTGCATCCCGATTTATAGAAAGTGCGCTTCAACCCTAAGTTTAAAACTTCGAAGCTCTGTAAGTACTCCGGAGAAGAGGACCAGGGGAGTTCTCCCGTTCGTATGCTTTGGCAACTGAGGCCAGTGGAGGAGTCTGAGACACCATGGCCAAGTGTTTTCTGTCTTGCTCTCAAAGGGGTTGCTTTTCGTTGGTTCTGGTCCTTGAAGTCAGGATCAATTAGAACTTGGGAGCAGCTAAGGAAAAAGTTTATAAGTAACTTTCAGGTTACCTTTGTACCCCCTATGTATACGGGAAGTCTTTTCCAGGTGAAGCAGCTACCTGGAGAAACTTTAAGATAGTTTTTCAAGCACTTCGCTCATACGATGTCGTAGATAAGGGAGTTGTCTGCATCGTCTTTTGTTGATGCAGCCCGAGAGGAAGTTACTCATGCGGGCCTCCTTGATAAACTTCATCGGAAACAGATATCCTCTGTAGCACAGATGATGGCCTATTTTGAAGAATATGCTAGGTCGGAAGAAGGATGGATCCGAAGAACAACTTCAACTCCACCAATCCTGTAAGAAGTCAAGCTCGAGGTGAAGACTTCGACACCTTCGTAGGGGCCCAACTTCGATGTCCAGCATGATAGGCGTTGGGGGCAAAAGCATCCTCGCTCCGAAGTCTTGAACATTGCTCCTTTTCTGCAGAAATTTGCCCCTAGAAATCCACAAGTTTCGGGAAGTAAGGCCAGCGGCTGGAGGCCTCTAGGGAAGCGAGCTGGCAAAGGCCAGGCCTTCTTCTGCTGCATTCATGGTGAAAATCGGAGTCATGCTACTGATGCATGTAAGTCTATACTCGCTTTAAGAGGCGAGTACCTTGAAAGGACATCTGGTCGAGGCACTACTGACCGAGTCCTTTCCGAGGCACGTCCGGAGCCTGTGCAAGCTATCGCACGTGTAGACAACTTCGACCCTGCAAGGCAACCTCGAGTGGTCAATATTATGCCACCCTCAAAGCAAGAAGATGGCCAAGATTGGGGAAAAAGAGTAGTCCTCCCCATTTCCTCGGCAGTATGTCGAAAAGACAACGAAGAGAATATGTCCGGGAAGTAGGCCATATTGGAACTTCTTCGTCTGCAGCTACAATGCCTGAGTGGTCCCATGTGGCAATATCTTTCTCTGCAGATGATGCGGCAGACATAAAGTTCCCACATGTAGATCCCCTTGTCATTACTGCCGATATAGCAGGAACTGAATTCCGAAGAGTGCTGGTCGACGGTGGGAGTTCAGCAGATATCATCTTCATTCAAGCCTTCGATTAGCTCTATATCTCCAGGAAACATCTCCTCCCCGCAGCTCATCCCCTGCAAGGCTTCGTAGGACCTCCTCTTGATGCCCTCGGCTAGATTGGTCTTGAGGTTGCTTTCAGAGAGAGGCTCCTAGCAAGGACGGAGGAAGTAATCTTCGATGTTGTAGATGCCCCTTATGCATGTAATATTATCTTCGGAAGGGGCATGTTAAATCAGTTCGGAGCCGTGGCGCACCTTAATTATTTATGTATGAAGATGCCCACGCAAGCAGGATTACTCACTATCTTCGGCGATCAAGCCACTGCATGAAGGTCAGAATATGGTCATGGTCCCCCTCTCAACCCGAGACAAGTGAATAATGTACAAGGCAATTCGGAGGATATCTATGCTTCAAGTGAATCTTCGAAAAAATCCTTCCCAAGACCCAACCCCGAAGGAGAAATTGTAACGAAGGTTATTGTAAAAGACGACAAAGACTATTCTTTTCAGTTCGGCAAAGATTTTCCTCTAGAAATCGCTACTTCGTTAGAAAAAGTAGTCGAAGAAAATTTGGATGTCTTTGCTTGGTCTGATGAAGACATTCCGGGAGTCAGTCGAGATATCATTGAGCATAGCTTTCTTGTAAACCTGAGGGTTCGGCCTGTTCGACAAGGGCTTCAGAAGTTATCAGTAGAAAGGGCAATCCTTGCTAAGGCAGAAGTGGAGAAATTACTGAAGGCTGGGATTATTAGAGAAGTAGCTCATACGGAGTGGTTAGCTAACCCAGTCTTCGTCAGAAAGAAATCCTTCGAGAAGTGGCGCATGTGTATTGATTTTACATCTTTGAATAAAGCATGCCCACGTGACCCCTATCCCATGCTCCGAATTGATCAATTAGTTGATTCTACCACTGGTTCAGAATTATTAAGCTTCCTCGACGCGTATTCTGTATATCATCAAATTTGGTTAAAGCGCGAAGATGAAATCAAAACAAGCTTTGTAACTCCTTTGGGAGTCTTCTGCTATGTAAGAATGCCTTTTGGCTTGAGAAATGCCGGAGCAACTTTTTCGAGGTTAATTGCTAAGGCTCTAGGTCATCAAATAGGCTGCAATGTAGAAGCCAATATGGATGATATTGTAATAAAGAGTGCTTTAAAGCACCAACATAGCCTAGACTTAGCAGAAACATTTGAGAGCCTTTGGGCATGTGGAGTCCATCTCAACCCCGAAAAATGTATCTTTGGGGCTCAGGCTGGGAAGTTGCTAGGGTATCTAGTTTCAAGTAGAGGAATTGAAGCTAGCCCTACTCAAATAACTGCATTGCAAAGGATGGCTCCGTCGAAAAATTTAAATCAAGTGCAAAAGCTGACTCATCGCCTAGCAGCACTTAGCAGATTTCTAGCAAGGTCCGCAGAATGAAGCCTCCCCATATTCAAAGCATTAAAAGCATCCGAAGATTTTGCATGGACTCCGGAGTGTCAAAAGAGTTTTGATGATATTAAAAATTATCTCAGCAACCTCGCTACACTCACTGTGCCTGTTGTAGATGAAACCCTACTCCTCTACCTTGTAGCTATTGGCTCTACTGCCAGTATAGTCCTTGTCAGAGAAGTTGATTTCAATGGAAAGTTGGTGCAGAATCCAGTCTATTTTGTATCTGAAGCCTTATTTGGAGTAAAAAAAAGATATTCCGAGCTTGAGAAGTTCACTTATGCTGTGATAATGGCTTCGAGGAAATTACGACATTATTTTCTAGCACATAATGCAATTGTACCAACTTCGTATCCGTTGGGAGATATGCTCCAAAGCAAAGATTCTATGGAAATAATTGGAAAATGGGCCGTCGAGCTAGCACCCTTTGGCATCTCCTTCGTAGCAAGGACAACAATCAAGTCACAAGTGGTGGTAGACTTTGCGGTAGAATGGACTCCATCTGCAATGTGGGCTCGGGAGAAATCAAATAAGGGAATTTGGACCATATACTCCGATGGAGCTTTTCAAGAGTCTGGAGCAGGCATTGGAGCAGTAATAATTTCCCCTTCAGGGCAAAGAGCGATGTACTCTTTAAGGCTCAACTTTAAGTCCACCAATAATATAGCGGAGTATGAAGGAATTTTGTTAGGAATTGAAAAGTGCATGCTTTGGGTGCTACAAGAGTTGTTATTAAAACAAATTCTCAAATTGTAGCAGGGCACATTGATAAAAGTTTTCTAGTCCGTCATTCGCAGCTTGCAAAATATTTGGAAAAGATCCGTAAGATCGAAGCAGCATTCAAAGGGATTTCTATCTGAAGTATACCAAGAGCTGAAAATATGGAAGATGATACCTTAGCGAAAGTTGCAGCCAAAGCTGTGGATATTCTAGAAGGAGCCTTTTATGAAGAACTTACTTCGCCTTTGGTGCCACAAATTCCTCCTACGAAGGTTCTTTGCATTCCAAGCACTGACTGGCGGAGCTCAATCATGGAGTTATTGCAAGGCGAAGCAAATTTTCCTGAAGGACCACAACTTTCGAGGCTGAAGCTAAGAGTTCAGAATTATCATATAATCAACGATATTCTCTACAAGGCTAGAGTATGTTCCCCCCTACTCCGATGTATATCTCAAACCGAAGGTCAAGAGATACTCCGAGAAATTCATGAAGGCCTTTGTGGTAGCCATCTGGCCCCCCGAGCTTTAGCAGGAAAAATACTTCGCCAGGGGCTTTATTGGCCTACAATAGTAACTGATGCGGAGAGTTTAGTCCGCACTTGCCAGGGTTGTCAATGGATGGGAAGACGAAGTCATCGTCCGCCAACGACTCTTCAAGTCATTGCTCTGGTTTGGCCTATGGACAGATGGGGCATGGATCTCATTGGCCCCTTCCTAGTAGCAAAAGGAAATCTAAATTCGCAGTGGTAGCAATTGAATATTTTTCCAAGTGAGTCGAAGCAGAACCCCTAACAGCTATCACTTCGAATAATGTACAAAAATTCTTTTGGAAAAATGTTATATGTAGGTTCGGAGTGCCTCGACATCTCACAGTCGACAGTGGGACACAGTTTGACGCGGAGCCCTTTAGGAAGTTTTGCAAAGATCTTGGCATACAAATATGCTTTGCAGCTATGCGTCCTGCTCAGTCTAACGGAGTTGTCGAAAGGGCTAATGGTAATATTTTATCAGGGCTGAATCGAAGAGTAGTAGGATTAGCAAAGGGGCTGTGGACTGAAGAACTCCTGAAGATTTTATGGACCATTCGGACCACTCAAACGAGGTCCACAGGTTTTACTCCTTTCAGATTATTATTCAGAGATGAAGCTATGATGCCGATGGAGCTCAAAGGAGGATCTCTTCGCACCACCGAACCTGAAATAGAAGGAGAAAGGCAAGCTTCGCTTGATTTAACAGAAGAAACAAGACTTCGAGTTGTAGATAATTTGTCGAAATATCAACATCAAACGAATATTTGGTATGACCCGAAGGTTAAGCTTAATGAACTTAAACCAGGTCACTTAGTTTTGCAAAGCATCATAACACCAGGCAAATTAGGAAATAAGTGGGAAGGTCCATATATCATTCTACGTTTAGGATGCCCTGGTTCTTTTAAACTAGCTCATTTAGAAGGCGAAAAGTTAAAGCATGCCTGGCATGCGGAGCATGTAAAGCGATATTTTGCATAGGGGCTCCTTGTAATCATCTGTAAACACCTTCTGAATAAATAAAGCTCATAGTTCAGATAATGCCTACCTCTCAAACACTTCATACTTCTAGTGGACGCACTGGAGGAACGAAGTTGGCTGTGAGGGAAGTGTCATTCATTTGAACCAGTTTAATGGACTTCGAACCACTGGTTCGAAGCTTCCGACGAGGTGGGAAAGTCACAAAAAATGGATTCCAAGCCACCGGCTTGAAAGCATCCGTAAAAAGAGTCCAAGGAGACCAAATGATATGGATTCTAGACTCCAGCTTGAAAGCATTTGTAAAAAGAGTCCAAGGAGACCACTATGCGAATTCCGAACCATTGGTTTGATAGCATTCGCAAAAAGAGCCGAAGGAGGCCAAACAAAACATACTTTGAGCTAATAGCTTAGAACGTCTGTAAAAGAGTCCAAAACGACCAATTGTATTGGATGCTAAGGTATCCGAAAAAGAGTCCGAAGTGACTACATTCAAATAAAAAGGTACTAAGTTACCAGTTTTCAGATTCCGAGTTAATAGAGTCGAAGACAGTTTTTGAGATCTTAGTCAATCTCTAAGTTGATAAGGAGCTCTGAGCCTCCAAAATTGTACTCCTAACTAAAGTTATTTCATTGCACGTAACCACCTTCGACCAAATTTGAAGTTGCTTACACCCAAAGAAGGGCTTGGAAGTAGGGAGACAATTTTGAAACATTAATCTTTATCATTCAAATAGATTACATTACATCATGAAAAGTCTGTATATATACCGAGAAGGAAACGAAGACCTCTTCGATTCCTAGAACTACCACTGAAGCTAGAATGACTCGTTCCGGAGCCAGGAGTTTTAATAACTTTACGTTTAACTCTTTTCCCTCCTTTCGAAGCTCGGAAATCCTTCTATTCCTGCTGAAGTTTAGCCCTGGTTCAAAGTCGCTCAGGGCTTTTTCCCAGCTTTGAAGTTGTTTAGAACTCTTCTTTACTTGTTCTTCAGTAGTATTTTCTTTTTCGGACCATTCAATTGTAGGACCGAAAGTAGTGACCAGAAGGGGGGTGAATGGGCGCCTAAAAATTTCTTGCTAAAATATATAGAAATCCCAACACCCAACCAATTTATCCGGACAAAAACTATTAGTAAAGTTAATTGTTGGTACTATAGTTGTCTAGCCTAAAAATGACCGGTGTCCTAATTAAAATGATATTAAAGCTAAACTAAAAAGAATCACTGCAGTAAATAAAAATGGGTACTAGAAATATTTAATGATGTAATAAAAACACTAAATATCTTAATAAAATGTTCAGATTGCAATCTAAAGATAAAATACTAATTAACTGAATAAAATATGGATCATCCAAAAAAAATTAATAATTCAGAAATAACCTAAAAATATTTCAGGTTAAGACTAGAATTAAAAATACTACTGCGACTAATAAACTTTTCTTTACTTTTTATATAAGTAGATTAAACAGATATAAATAAAAATATGCGATTACTAAAAATAATTTGGCAGATTAAATTAACACGAAATTTCTAAACAAATTTTCGCTAATTAATTAATAGATGATTATCTCTAAAAATTATCTACTAAAAAATAGGAGATTAGAAACTTACCTGCATGGGGCCCATGGAGATCTCAGTCGTCGTGCGCTTCCAGATGTCGTTCGCCGCAGCAACAAAGAACTGTGCCAAAAATCTGCCACCGAAGGCAGTGTGTGCCGCCGGCCTCAGCTGTGTTGCCGAAAAGCAACCGGCAGACAGCTTGCGCGGAACACCATGACAAAACACAGCCAAAAGCCAACCGTGCGTTGGTTTGCTTCCTCCTCGGTAGACGTGCGTGAGAAGAAAAAACAGCCACAGAGAACAACACACCACGCCGACGCTATGCCGTGGCCACGTGAAAAAAAGCTGCCTTTTTTTCTGCAGATTGCACGCACCAGGACGCCAGCCGTGAGCAAGAAGGACGCCGTGGAGAGGAGCAGCCGGTGAAAAAAAATTGGGAGATCTAAAATCAGTGGGTAATGAAATGGACTGTAGATTGATCTATTAGAAAACAGTCGTCTATCCCCAAGGGGATAGGGGCCTATTTATAGGCAAATCCTAATACATAAAAAACTAATTTACCCTCAGGTAAAATAAACTAACTCTAAAATAAATTTCGAAAATTACTAAAATATTATTAGAAAAATCACCTGACTTAAATAAAAATATTCTAAACTTAAAAACTAAATATTAATATCCTAAAACAAATTTAAATATAGATTGTCAGTTTTACGCCGAAACTGACAAAGTGTCCACCGTCTTCGCACCGGGTACCCGGATTGGGCCGACCCGATCCCGCAGCTTCCTCAGCCCGGCAATCGCTCACCGCCCGTGTACCTGAGTCAAACCCAGTCAACAGACCAGTGGATCATCTGCCGCTCCTAGCCATGTACCCGGATTGGGCCAGCCCGACTCCGCGGCTCCTCTGCCCGGCCATCGCTCACTGCCCGTGTACCTGAGTCACATGCGCCTCAGACTCAGCAGGTCTTCATCTCTCCCTTCCTTTGACTTCCATTGACAATCACTCATCACATCTGGAATATCAAAACCATATTCTTCAACATGGTTTCTCATCATGTCTTTAGAAGATGAGAGTTCTATGTTAACTTCTATTTCCTCTTCTTTAATATAAGATAATATATCTTTGCATATTTGGGCGCAATTACACCGGAGCTTTCTCGAGGAATTGAAAATCGAGGGCATTTGTGAGGTATTAGAGTTTCGAAGGTAGCCCATAGCAGGCGAAGCTCTTCGTTAACCTCTAGCACTTCGAGATCATCCAAAAAAGGTCGGAAAGCCTAAAAACATTTCCAAAAAAGTCTTTTCATTCATAAAGGATAAACACATAATTTTTTACATATTCGGGGCCCTAAGGAGAACTAGACCTTTGGGTCTGGTGGGGGCTGACTGCTCGAAGCCTGCGACCACGCATGCTTTTGGCGAAGTCCTTCATCAATCCAAGCTTTGATCGTGATCGACCTTCGACTCTCCAAGATGCTTGGAAGGCTTGCCAAGCTGCAGCTACGTCGTCGGAAGAGGTTAAGAGCCGTTCGTCGTCGAAGATGATAGGAGTCGCCCCTAAGTATGGTGCTACTGATAGCCCTAAATCCTCATAGTAGCGAAGCACTCTAAGAGCAGCTACTTGGCCGGATATTTCTCTATACCGAATACCCACCATCTTCATAGTCTTCGCTGCTGCTTGGATCATCTTCAGTCTTCGCAGCAGAGGGATGTCGCTAGTTGAAGGTAAAGTCCAAGAAGTATCGAAGTATTTCAAGACACCCCGAAGGTTGTCCATGGTCTCTAAGGCCACCTTCTCGCACTTCACTTTGTCTTCAGACAAAATATCCTTTGATGAGGACAACTCATCTATCAAAGAAGATAGCCTAGCTGCCTCCGTGACCAAGGAGTTCTTCTGTCCAAGTAAATTATTGGTCTCCTCCATCAACTTTGTTTGCTCCTCTCGGAGCTTGACCAGCTCTGTCCCTACGGCCGCTTGCTCCATCCATAGTTTTTTCCACCTCAGCCCGAAGCATGATCTGTTCAGCTTCGAGCTTCCGATTGGCAGCCTCCAAACCAAGTATCAGCAACCTCGCTACACTCACTATGCCCGTTGTAGATGAAACCCTACTCCTCTACCTTGCAGCTACTGGCTCTACTGCCAGTATAGTCCTTGTCAGAGAAGTTGATTTCAATGGAAAGTTGGTGCAGAATCCAGTCTATTTTGTATTGAAGCCTTATTTGGAGTAAAAACAAAATATTCCGAGCTTTAGAAGTTCACTTATGCTCTGATAATGGCTTCGAGGAAATTACGACATTATTTTCTAGCACATAATGTAATTGTACCAACTTCGTATCCATTGGGAGATATGCTCCGAAGCAAAGATTCTAGGGAAATAATTGGAAAATGGGCCATCGAGCTAGCACCCTTTGGCATCTCCTTCGTAGCAAGGACAGCAATCAAGTCGCAAGTGGTGGCAAACTTTGTGGCAGAATGGACTCCATCTGCAATGTGGGCTCGGGAGAAATCAAATAAGGGAATTTGGACCATATACTCTGATGGAGCTTTTCAAGAGTCTGGAGCAGGCATTGGAGCAATAATAATTTCCCCTTCAGTGCAAAGAGCGATGTAGTCTGCAAGGCTCAACTTTAAGTCCACCAATAATATAGCGGAGTATGAAGGAATTTTGTTAGGAATTGAAAAGCGCGTGCTTTGGGTGCTACAAGAGTTGTTATTAAAAAAAATTCTCAAATTGTAGCAGGGCACGTTGATAAAAGTTTTCTAGTCCATCATTCACGGCTTGCAAAATATTTGGAAAAGATCCGTAAGATCGAAGCAGCATTCAAAAGGATTTCTATCCGAAGTATACCAAGAGCTAAAAATATGGAAGCTGATACCTTAGCAAAAGCCGCAGCCTAAGCTGTGGATATTCCAGAAGGAGCCTTTTATGAAGAACTTACTTCGCCTTTGGTGCCACAAATTCCACCTATGGAGGTTCTTTGCATTCCACCTAAGATTTTATGGTCCATTCGGACCACTCAAACGAGGTCCACAGGTTTTACTCCTTTCAGATTATTATTCAGAGATGAAGCTATGACGCCGACGGAGCTCAAAGGAGGATCTCTTCGCACCACCGAACCTAAAATAGAAGGAGAAAGGCAAGCTTCGCTTGATTTAACAGAAGAAACAAGGCTTCGAGTTGTAGATAATTTGTCAAAATATCAACATCAAACTAAGATTTGGTATGACCCGAAGGTTAAGCTTAATGAACTTAAACCAGGTCACTTAGTTTTGCGAAGCATCATAGCACCAGGCAAATTAGGAAATAAGTGGGAAGGTCCATATATCATTCTACGTTTAGGATGCCCTGGTTCTTTTAAACTAGCTCATTTAGAAGGCGAAAAGTTAAAGCATGCCTGTCATGCGGAGCACGTAAAGCGATATTTTGCATAGGGGCTCCTTGTAATCATCTGTAAACACCTTCTGAATAAATAAAGCTCATAGTTCAGATAATGCCTACCTCTCAAACACTTCATACTTCTAGTGGACGCACTGGAGGAACGAAGTTGGCTGTGAGGGAAGTGTCATTCATTTGAACCAGTTTAACGGAGTTTGAAGCTTCCGACGAGGTGGGAAAGTCACAAAAAACGGATTCCAAGCCACCGGCTTGAAAGCATCCGTAAAAAGAGTCCAAGGAGACCAAATGATATGGATTCTAGGCTCCAGCTTGAAAGCAATTGTAAAAAGAGTCCAAGGAGACCACTATGCAAATTCTGAACCACTGGTTTGATAGCATTCGCCAAAAGAGCCGAAGGAGGCCAAACAAACAGACTTTGAGCTAATAGCTTAGAACGTCTGTAAAAAGAGTCCAAAACGACCAATTGTATTGGATGCTAAGGTATCTGAAAAAAGAGTCCGAAGTGACTACATTCAAATAAAAAGGTACTAAGTTACCAGTTTTCAGATTCCGAGTTAATAGAGTCGAAGACATTTTTTGAGATCTTAGTCAATCTCTAAGTTGATAAGGAGCTCTGAGCCTCCAAAATTGTACTCCTAACTAAAGTTATTTTCGTTGCACGTAATCACCTTCGACCAAATTTCGAAGTTGCTTACACCCAAAGAGGGGCTTGGAAATAGGGAGACAATTTTGAAACATTAATCTTTATCATTCAAATAGATTACATTACATCGCTTTAATTCGACCGTGTATGACCGAGTTAAAGAGGAGATAGAATGACTACTTAAGGCTGAATTTATTAGGCCATGCAGGTATGCTGAATGGGTTGCTAACATCTGTTAAGCCGACATGTTGATCAATGATGCTTCAGGACACAAGGTACTAAGTTTTCTTGATGGCAACACTGGTTATAATCAAATTTTTATGGCCGAAGAGGATGTCTATAAGACAGCCTTTCAATGCCCTAGTTTTGTCGGCTTGTTTGAGTGGGTTGTTATGACTTTTGGTTTAAAGAATCCTGGCGCTATGTATCAACATTCTATGAACTTGATCTTTCACGACTTGCTAGTAATCATGCTAAAAGTCTACATAGACGATGTTGTAGTTAAATCGGATGCTATGGGCAACCATTTAGCCAATTTGAGAGTTGCTTTTCATAGTATGTGTCCGTATGGATTAAAAATGAACCCAGTCAAGTCTGCGTTAGGCGTGTCGGTAGGCAAGTTCTTAGGATTCATGATTCATGAAAGAGGTATTGAGATTGATCCTAAGAGGCTTGAAAAGATTAGAAACTTTGAAGCGCCGATATGCAAGAGAGATGTGCAAAAGTTGCTAGGCAAGATGAATTATTTGTGTCACTTTATATCTAACTTGTCTAGCAAGATCGATGCTTTTTCCACATACTCCGGCTATAGAATGAAGCCGAGTTCATTTGGAGGGCAAGTCAGCAAAGCGCATTTGAGAAGATTAAAGAGTGCTTATCATCACTGCCCATGGTACAAGCGCCAAAAGTCAGGATTCCGTTCGGCTGTACATTGCTGCAGAAGAAAGCGTGATAGGAGTCGTGCTGACTAAAGAGATGGAGGGGAAAGAGTACATCATCACTTTCTTGAGTAGCCGCTTGCTGGACACCGAGACAAAGTACGTGTTTGTAGAGCATTTGTGTTTATCACTTTATTATGCATGTACCAAATTACGTCACTCTCTTATCCCTAGAACATGTATTGTTGCTTTTCAAACTGATGTCATAAAATACATGTTACAGAAGCCGGTTCTAAGTGGTAGAATTGGGAAGTGTGCTTATTCTTTGATTGAATATGATTTGACATATGAACCTTTGAGAGCTATGAAAGGCCAAATCGTCGCTAATTTTATAGTTGATCACCACATAGATGTCAATTGGGGTAACAGTGTTTGTCTAATTGAAGTAGTGCCATGGAAACTTCATTTTGATGGTTCGGCTTGCAAAAATGGTCAAAGTATCAGAGTGGTTCTCATATCACCAAGTGGCACACACTTTGAGACCTCAGCCCGTTTAGAATTTCCTACTACTAATAATCAAGCTGAATATGAAGCTCTATTACTAGGACTTGAATTGATAGGTTCCATCGATATTAAACATGTTCACACATATGGTGATTCTCCGTTAGTGGCACAACAATTAGCTAAAATTGCTCAATGTTTTAATTGTTTTCTAAATAGCTACTTGGATAAATGTTTAGACATAATTGCCACCTTCGATGACTTCAAAATTTCTCATGTGTCCAGAGAAGCCAATTCAATTGCAAATAATTTGGCTCAGTAAGCATCTATCTATCAAGTCAGGAGGGGGAAAGTTTTCTGTATAGGAAAAGATGATGCTTGAACTCCCTGCCAAAGCAAGAGGCTTTGAGCAGACGCGAGGTCCATCGGACCCTCTAGATCGGACCCCTTCGTCCACTGAAGGATGTTGCATGCTAGAGCCCTCGCACCAGAGCCCTTCACCCACCGAAGGATCCTGCACGCCGGGCTCCTCACAATGAAGCCTCCGAAGGGTCGGAGGGCTTCGGTCCGATCAGCTTTGCACAACCGATCTGACTAGCCCTTGACAGGAACAGGAGTGGCTCGGGGGGCACTTTGAAGTTGACAATTTTGATGCTACTTCGGAGAAGGAATCAATGAATCCTCCGAAGATCCAGAAAGATGACTGGAGAACTCCAATCATCCAATATTTGAAGGATCCCAGTCAAAGTGTTGATCAGAAAGTTTGGCGATGGGCATTTAAATTTGTATTGCTTGATGATATGTTGTATCATTGAACTATTGACAGATTACTTCTAAAGTTCTTAGATGCTGATTAGTCTAGAGTGGCTATGGGATAAGTTCATGAGGGGCTTTGTGGCACTCATCAGTCGTCCCGGAAAATGAGTTGGATGCTCAAAAGAGCAGGTTTTTATTGGCCGACTATGACTGAGGATTGTTTTAAGTATTATAGAGGGTGTGAAGCATGTCAAAAGTTTGGTAATATTTAGTTGGCTCCAGCGTCGCTACTTAACCCTATTATCAAACCATGGTCGTTCTGAGGTTGGGGTTTAGACTTCATCGGCTAAATTCATTCTCCCTCTTCAAAAGGGCATCGGTTCGTGTTGATGACAATGGATTACTTCACTAAATAGACCAAGGCCGTGCCTCTCAAGAACATGACTGATAATGAGGTAACTGATTTCATATTAAAGCACATTATACATAGATTCAGTATTCCCCAAACTCTCACCACAGACCAAGGTACTTCGTTTATTGCTAAAGAAGTAAGAGACTTTGCCGAATTTTATGGTATTAAGTTGATAAACTCTTCACCATACTATGCTCAGGCCAACGGACATGCTGAGTCTAGTAATAAAACTGTAATTAAGCTCATTAAGAAGAAAATTGAAGAGTTCCCTAAAAGGTGGCATGAACTGCTTTCTGAGGCATTATGGGCTTTGTAGATTTGCAAAGCATGGTGCTACCAAAGTTAGTCCACATGAGTTAGTGTATGGACAAGAAGTCGTTCTAGCAATAGAGGTAGATCTTGGCTCTTTAAGATTTCTTAAGCAAGATGGCCTATCGGTCGATGAATATGAAACTCTTTTGAAGGATAATTTGGAAGAACTGACCGATAAGAGGTTAAGGGCTCTAGAAGCTATAGAGAAAGATAAAAGGAGAGTAGCTAGAACCTACAACAAAAGAGTCAAACCAAAATCGTTTCAAGTTGGTGACTTGGTTTGGAAGATGATTTTGCCCTTAGGCATTAAGAGCCCCAAATTTGGTAAATGGTCGCCTAGTTGGGAAGGTCCTTTTAAGGTGACTGAATCGCTCCAAGTAATGCATACTTGTTAGAATCTCTGCAAGGAGAGCAATTTCGAAGAGCTTTAAATGACAGGTATTTGAAAAATACTTCCCAAGTGTATGGCAAAGCGCTTAAAGTGTCAAAAGGTTGATATGGAAGGTATCATCATTAGCCCGTTGTGCTTTTAGCTCACTTAGTTTCTAAAAGACAGGGGCATGTGTTGATATCAAAAAATGGCATTAATAGTAGAAATTGTCAAAATATCAATTTTGGTAATTTTGGCTGAAAATATACAAATCCTGGTACTGGCTGAAGCCCTAAAGTGTTGGAGGCCCGTCTGCATGGGGCCTCATGGGCGTTTTAGCGGCCTGCTTCACAAGCTGGCTCTGGCCCGGAGCCCCTTCGGCGGCCTGCTTCGCCGAAGCTTTGGCCCAAGAAGTAGGCCTCGGCAGGCTTGCCGAAGGCCCATTTCGGGTACGTTTCGGATAGGAGTCTGATACAAATTCTGGTTGTTTTTATCTCTAATCTTGATTAGGCCGAATCTTATAAGATTAGAATTAGACATAAGAAAACTAGCCCCTATAAATATAGGGGTGAGGGTGGTTCATAGGACATCCCCAACACAAATCAACTCTTCAAACCCTAGTTTCTTTACTTTCTTTACTTTCCGCATTAGTATCAATACACCTTTGTGGTGTTTACACGAAACATGCCCCCGCACTTGGGTCAGTTCGACGATCAAAAAGTGTGCAGATACTTAGGGACAAGCCTAAGCATGACACAACAATGACGTCACGTTCTAACTACCCTTAAAAGTGGTAAGGGGGGTGGAGTCACCAGGTAATCAGATCACACAGAAATAATCCAATTAACCAAAAATAAATATATTAACATAATAAATCAGCAAGTTGAGTGAAATTTGACTGATTCAAAGTATGTATGGGCGCGGAGTACAAATGTGGTGAAGCCTATCTCGATGAAACCTGTTATGAAGCGTGTTTGGCGTGCGGGAGTCAGTCAAACCGACAACAGCCTGGTGGTCCAGCTCGGATAGTCGAAGCAGGGATTCCGCCGAGGGTGTTCTGGCAGCCTCCAAAACTAGCCTCCTGGCTCTGGACACCTCCGACGAAGTGGCGCCGAATGTGGAAACCTACAAGTAGAACAGAGATCAAGTGCCAATTCGGCCTAGGGACCGAATCTACTAAGTGTTGTAGTAGGGAAACGAAGGTAGCAATCTGTTACGTAGATTAGTGGATACTTCACAGGAGAAGTAACAAGGCGATAGCAATCTGTTACGTAGATTAATGGGTACTTCACAAGCAAAGTAATAAGGCTTACCACTGTTCTAAAGTGGTCGGTGAAGCGCTTCCAGGCAAACCCACGAAGGTTATAGAAAAGTAAAGATAAAAGTAAAGGTACGGTTCAAGCTAGCGTTTGTGTTTGATTTGTGTTCGGGTTTAATGAACCAGCCTCACCCCTATATTTATAGGGCTAGTCTTCTAATCTCTAAGATTAAGCTGTTAAGATTCAACCTAATCATGCGTAGGGATAAAATTAGCCAGAATCAGACTCAAACTCTATCTCTGGAATCTAGCCCGAAGTGGGCCTCCGGTCAGGCCTGCCGAAGCCTGCTTCTCGGGCCGAAGCTTTGGCGAGGCAGGCCTCTGAAGGCCTTTGGGCCGAAGCTAGCAGGCCTGCTAGAAGCTTTCGAAGCCCAAATCTTCAATGGGCCTTCGGCCCTGTAGGGCTTCAGCCCAATCCAGGACATGTGTATTTTTGGCCCAAATTACCAAAATTGATATTTTGACAATTTTAACCATTTAATGCCATTTTTTGCTATCAACACATGCCCCCTGCCTTTTAGTGAACTAAGTGAACTAAAAGCATAATGGGCTAAGGACGATACCTCTCATATCGGCCTTTCGACACTTTCAAGTCGTTTGCCTCACACTCGGGAAATACCTTTTCAAGTACCTGCCATTCAAAGCTCTTCGAAACCGCTCTCCTTGAAGAGATTCTAACACATATTCATTACTTGGAGCGATTTCAGCTATTTTGAAAGGGCCTTCCCAACTAGGTGACCATTTACAAAATTTAGGGCTCTTATTGCCTAAGGGCAAAATCGTCTTCCAAACCAAGTCACCCACTTGAAACGATTTTGGTTTAACCTTCTTATTGTAGCTTAGCTACTCTCCTCTTGTCTATCTCTATAGCTTCTAAAGCCCTTAGCTCTTATCGGTCACTTCTTCTAGATTATCCTTCAAAAGAGTCTCATACTCATCGACCGATAAACCATCTTGCTTTAGAACTCTTAAAGAACCAAGATTTACTTCTACAAGTAGAACGACTTCTTGTCCATATTCTAACTTATATGGACTAACTTTGGTAGCACCGTGCTTTGCAATTCTACAAGCCCATAGTGCCTCGAAAAACACTTCATGCCACTCTTAGGGAATTCTTTGATTTTCCTCTTAATGAGCTTAATCATAGTTTTATTACTAGACTCAGCCTGACCATTGGCCTGAGCATAGTATGGTGAAGAGTTACCAACTTAATACCATAAAGTTTGACAAAGTCTCTCACTTCTTTTGAAATAAATGAACTACCTTGATCTGTAGTGAGAGTTTGGGGAATACC
>JAAALK010000282.1:42444421-42501845 GCA_019279435.1 Zizania palustris | reverse complement strand
CAACCACATTGTTTAGGAACCATGCTTCGACTTCACAAGAAGCATAGTAATTTAGTCCTAACCCATTTATCATTAATAAAGATATAGTGATGAATTACACTAATATTTGTTCTACTTGGCGATAGGATGTTTAGAGACTTCAGAACACACTACAGTCAAGTTTAATCCGATTCATCCATCCACACTACCTTTGCAAAGTAAGTAGTTCCAACAATACAAACACAAGCTAAGAATAATGGCAATACATCACATAGATATTATAGATACTGTTAATATTTTTCTTTGAAATATAAAGCAGACTTACGGCAACGTGTGAGTTCAGGAACTATGGATCTAAGCTTTGTGAATCGGTTCATGAAAGCTAGATGGAGATATTTTGCAACGATTTATGGATCTGACTGTCCATAGTGTTATAGTCTTGTGTGTATGTGGTGTGCGTTGTTATGTACTTCCTCATATTCGGATGTTTGTGTTATTTCTATTGGGTACACCCTTTGAAGTTATTTGAATGTAATATTGGTTCTTGTGTTCATTTCGTTTAATCTATTGTGTACTCCCTTGAAGTTATTTGAATTTGGTATTTGGTTTTGTGATCATTCGTTGAATCTATTGTGTATTCACTTTGAAGTTATTTCAATGTAATATTTGTATTGGAATACATGTCTCAAATTCAAATACGCTTATTTACAAAATGAAAACATCATTCACTGTAATAATCTCATTCCTAACCTTGAAGAATATTTTCTTTCCTCTAACACAATCTCCAGATCCAATCTTGATTAATAATCATCCAATGCCCTATTTAAATAACAAAGTTGTAATCCTAACCCTCAAAATAACCCTTTAATCCAAAACAAGTATTCTAAATCACTCTTTGGTACCAAGAAAAATAAATTAAAACACCCAAACACTTTTCTGAATTAAAATCATGTTCCATCTATAATGTTTCCACTCAAGTATCGTTTGTTTGGTGGTTAAACAGGTCGCTCGACGCCGCGAGAACAAAGCTATCAACCATGTCAGAAAATATAGTGAGGAGAGAGGGGAAAGAAGGTTATTTTATTTTATGCGCCTAATTTATCCTGTTTATTTGTCTATTGAGATATTTGAGCTACAACATTACACTAAAATTATTGTCTAAAAATGTGTACTCCTTTCAAATTTTTATAGTCGTCGATGGTCGTCATAGACAAAAGAGAAATCGCGGTAACAATTTGCATCACGACCCTTCTGGAATTTGTATTCGACAACCATCACACACTCCATCAGAAAGTTCATCGGACAGTGAATATGTGACATGTCGACCATCGTCCTCATTGATTGTTCCTACACGCAGTACCGTTACATCATTGGGATTATTTCCAGGACAAAGCTCTAATGGTATGAACTACTACTAAGTAATTTGTGCAATTACTAATAACATAATTTATGTCTCATGTGATTACATAAACATTGTTCAGGTGCAAAATCTGCTACGGTACCAACTGCAACTATCGACTCACAAGATCAACAATCAATTCTCTCTGTTCAACAAAACCCTATTGACCGATCAGTAGATCGTGCTGAAATAAGGCGAGCACGTGAAAGATCACGATATGCAAGGTTGACACCAGAGCAACGTAATAACAGACGTGCAAGTGACAAAGCTAGATATGCAAGTATGACAGATGAGCAAAGGAATGTGATGCGAGAACAAAATAACCAACGATATGCAAGCTTGACACCAGAGCAAAGAAACAACAGACGTGCACGTGACAGAGCTCGGTATGCAAGTATGCCGGATGAGCAAAGGCAGGTGAAGAGAGATCAATGAACCGACGAAATTCTGCAAGACGAAGAACTCTTGATCCAAATTGTGTTTATGCTAATGCAACACATGGATCCACTAATGTTATCTACCAGAACCTACCTGGTAGCACTCACTTATTAAAGACTCAGCCAGACTGTCGTCACTGTGGTGCGAAGAGGTTTGAATATGAGCCACCAGGATTTTGTTGTATGAATGGCAAGGTAAAACTTGAAATGCCTGAGCCACTTGAGGAGCTTCGACAGTTGTACACAGGTGAAGACATTCAATCACAACACTTTATGGATAATATTAGATATTTCAACAGCCATTTTTCCTTCACCACAATGTACTGTGATTATGACAAGAACCTCGCAAGTGCAAGGGATGGAGTGTACACATTTAAAGCACATGGGCAAATGTACCATAACATACACTCTTTCGGGAATGGAGGCAATGAACCTAGCCACTTGCAGTTGTACTTCTATGATGATGATCCTAGCTTATCACATCGTTTCCGTCGTGCTCGAGATGAGATATATAGAGAAAGGGACATATCTATTATTAGATGTTTGGTACATATTTTGAGAGATAATCCCTACTCTGAAATATTCAGAAGCCTAGGACAAGTTGAAGACATGGACGAATATCGTATTGTGCTAAATATGGACTACAAGCTAGACCAGAGAACTTATAACAGACCATTAACATCAGAGGTTGCTGCTGTGTGGGTTGAGGGGAATGATATTCACAAGCATTTTGATCGTAGCATCACCTTGTTTGGCAATAACAACAACAACTATTCAATTAGACCGAGTGATGGGTGCTACGACCCTTTGTCATACCCCCTATTTTTTCCAAGAGCAGAGCTCGGTTGGCATTCTGATATACCGAGAGAAGGTATTGACATTAGTCAGATAAGTACAAACCGACAAAGAAATGCTGACAACTCAGGTTAGCTAAGTGACACATTTTCATGTTACTACGATATTATTAATCCATATGCTAATCACCTAATTGATTTCTCTTTGCTTTGTAGATACAACCAACAAGTTTTTTGTTTCGATGCGCGAGTATTATTGCTATAAATTTCAGATGCGTCGTGGAATCTTCAACACGGTCTTGCATGGGAGACGTCTATTCCAACAGTTTGTAGTTGATACCTACATAAAGATCGAAACGTCTCGACTGAATTACTTCTTGTACAATCAGAAGAAAATTCGTGCAGATCTTTACCAGGGCTTGATGGATAGTGTATCTGTTGGAGAACATAGAGCCAGCAGATTGGGAAAAAGATGGGTCCTACCTGCATCATTTATCGGTGGCGGGAGGGATATGAGACGAAGATACATGGATGCTATGGCCTTGGTGCAGAAGTATGGAAAACCCGACATATTTATCACAATGACTTGTAATCCTAATTGGGAAGAGATAAGTAGGGACCTTGCACCTGGCCAAACACCACAAGATCGTCCTGATCTTGTTGTGCGTGTATTTAAAGCCAAGCTAGAGGATCTCAAATTCCAGCTATTTCGTAAACATATCCTAGGAATCATTGCAGCACAAGTCCATGTAATCGAGTTCCAAAAAAGGGGTCTACCACATGCACATTTCCTCCTTATCATGGAGTCAACATACAAATTGAGTTGTCCCGATGAGTTTGATAATGTTATATCAGCAGAACTTCCAGATAAGGATATATACCCGGAGCTATATGAAATGGTAGTGAAACATATGATGCATGGCCCGTGTGGCCCACTAAATAGGAAGAGTCCATGCATGAAAAATGGTAGTTGCAAGTGCTATTATCCACGCCAATTTAGTGACACAACTATCCAAGGCGAAGATTCTTACCCTATCTACAGGAGAAGGGATGACAGACAAAGGGTAAGAGTGAGAGGTCATGACTTAGACAACAGATGGGTTGTTCCATATAATCCCATGCTTCTAAGAAGGTATGACTGTCACATCAATGCAGAAGTTTGTTTGAGTATTAAGGCTGTTAAGTACCTCTACAAGTATATTTATAAGGGTCATGATAGGGCGTCTGTGTCCGTCAATGAAGCTGATGAAAACCGCGAGATTAATGAGATCAATGAATATAGGGATGCTAGGTGGGTAACACCACAGGAGGCATTGTGGAGAATATTTGGATTTGATCTTAGCGGGATTTCGCCACCAGTGCTACAGTTACAGCTCCACCTCCCAGGAATGCATCTTGTGTCCTATAGAGAGAATGCTGATGTACGTGAAGTTCTCGACCAACAGGGTGCCTCAAGAACCATGTTGACTGAGTATTTCAAGGCAAATCAAGAATTTACGTGGGCACGCACATTACTTTATAGGGATTTCCCACAATATGCAGTGTGGTTGCTTGGACGTAAGCTTTGGAAAATAAGAGAACGAAGCACGCAGGTTGGGAGGATCATCTCAGCACATCCAGCAGAGGGAGAGAGATACTACTTGAGGGTGTTATTAAACCATGTGGTTGGTGCTACTTCATTTGAGAATTTGAGGACATATGATGGTATTGTATACCCTACATTTCGAGAAAGCGCTGAGAAAAGAGGTATTATTGAGTCAGATAACAGCATTGATGAGTGCCTCTCTGAAGCTGAAGTTTTTCATATGCCTTCGTCCCTCCGAAGGTTGTTTGCTACAATATTGGTTTATTGTGAACCTAGCGATGTGCGTGGACTCTGGAACAAACACTTCGAAGCAATGTCTGATGACATCCGACGATCCCAGATGAATGCATATGCAGTTGAACAAATGGTGTTATTGGAGATAAGAAAATTGCTTCAGTCAATGGGTAAAGAGATAACATCATTTCCTCTTCCAGAAATTGATGAATCATATGACGCCATGGCAGGTGAGGTGAGGGAGATTTGTGAAGAGTCCTCTATACAGGTGGATAATGAGCTACTAGCAAGCACATCCTCTCTTAATGCTGAACAGAGATATGCTTATGATGTTATACTATCATCCGTTGACAACAATAGTGGAGGTGTGTTTTTTGTTGATGGTCCAGGAGGAACAGGAAAAACCTTTCTGTACAAAGCTTTATTAGCAAAAGTCCGTATCGAGGGGAAGATAGCTATTGCTACTGCAACATCTGGTGTTGCTGCTTCCATCATGCCTGGAGGTAGGACGGCTCATTCAAGGTTCAAGATACCACTAAGCATACAAGATAATGCAGTGTGTAACTTCACCAAACAAAGTGGTACTGCGAAGCTTCTTCAAAAAGCTTCGCTCATATTATGGGATGAAGTCTCCATGACAAAAAGACAGGCAATTGAGGCATTGGACAAGAGCATGAGGGACATAATGGAAAAGCCCAATCTACCATTTGGAGGCAAAACAATGGTTTTTGGAGGTGACTTCAGACAAGTTCTTCCAGTTATACGAAAGGGAACAGGGCTCAAATTGTAAACGCAACATTGCGTAGATCTTACCTATGGGATAACATGCATCAGTTGAGACTTGTCCATAACATGAGAGCTCGATCAGATATATGGTTTTCAGACTACCTGCTACGGATTGGCAATGGCATTGAAGAAACCATTGATGATGACTATGTAAATTTACCCGACGAAATATGTGTACCCTACACTGGTGCAGAATCAGACATTGATAGTCTTATTGACATGGTATTTCCAATGTTAGGTGCAAACATGACTGATGCAAACTACATCACATCTCGAGCTATTTTGTCAACGAGGAATGAGAACGTTGATGCAATAAACATGAAGCTTATCGAACGTTTTCCTGGTGACGAGATGATTTATCACAGTCATGATCGAGCAGTCGATGATCCATGCAACCATTATCCGTCTGAGTTCTTGAATTCATTAACGCCAAATGGGTTACCTCCACATATATTAAAACTCAAGGTTAATTGTCCGGTGATTTTGCTCAGAAATCTTGACCCGGCCAATGGTCTGTGTAATGGGACTAGGTTGATAGTCCGAGCATTTCAAAGAAATACTATCGATGCTGAAATTGTATTGGGACAACATGCTGGTGAGAGAGTCTTCCTTCCACGCATACCCTTGTGCCCCTCCGACGATGAGATGTTCCCCTTCAAGTTTAAGAGGAGTCAATTTCCTGTTAGGGTGAGTTTTGCAATGACAATTAATAAAGCACAGGGGCAAACAATACCACATGTTGGAATATACCTCCCGAACCCGGTGTTCTCTCATGGACAACTATATGTAGCTCTGTCACGAGCAACTTCTCGTAGCAACATCAAAATACTCGCCGCTCCCGAGAAAAATAGTGGAATCAATTCAACAAGCACGCTAACGAAGAATATCGTCTACAAGGAAGTGCTCACTGAGTAGATAAAAGAAGATGTGCTCACTGTATATTATATTGTACGATTTTATACCAGATCTGTAATTATAAATATTCAATGACACTTTATATAGAAAGCATACTTCTATGTATTGTTTTGAGGAATAATATATTGCATTGTTTCTTATCATCGCAATATTACTAAACAAATGTGTTCGGCAAATATATCATGTTCTAAATATATTACCGTTAACATTATGCATCCGTTGCAACGCACGGGCCTCTCACTAGTTCTAACTTATATGGACTAACTTTGGTAGCACCGTGCTTTGCAATTCTACAAGCCCATAGTGCCTCGAAAAACACTTCATGCCACCTCTTAGGGAATTCTTTGATTTTCCTCTTAATGAGCTTAATCATAGTTTTATTACTAGACTCAGCCTGACCATTGGCCTGAGCATAGTATGGTGAAGAGTTTACCAACTTAATACCATAAAGTTTGATAAAGTCTCTCACTTCTTTTGAAATAAATGAACTACCTTGATCTGTAGTGAGAGTTTGGGGAATACCGAATCTATGTATAATGTGCTTCAGATAAAATCAATTACCACGTTGTGAGTCATATTCTTGAGAAGCATGACTTCGGTCCATTTGGTGAAGTAGTCTGTTGCCATCAACACAAACCGATGCCCTTTTGAAGGAGGATAGATCTGGTCGATGAAGTCTAAACCCCAACCTCGGAACGGCCATGGCTTGATAATAGGGTTAAGCAATGAAGCAGGGGCTAGCTAAATATTTCCAAACTTCTGGCACACTTCACACCCTCTATAATATCTAAAACAATCATCGGTCATAGTCGGCCAGTAGAAACCTACTCTTTTGAGCATCCAACTCTTTTTTGGGCCGATTGATGAGTGCTACAAAGCCTTTCATGGACTTCTCCCGTAGCTACATGGGATTGTTCATCGTCTAAACATCGTAAAAGTACTCCATCAATAGTTCAGCAATACAATACATCATCTAGCAACACGAATTTAAACGCTTGTCGCCGAACGTTTCGATCAACCCTTTGACTAGGATTTCTCAAATACCGGACTATTGGAATTCTCCAATCATCCTTATGGAAACCAGGAGGGTTTGCTGACTCCTTTCCTGGAGTGATGTCCAAACTACTAATTTCAGAGTGCCCCATAGGCCCTTCCCATTTCTACCGAAGGCTGGCTGGATCGGCTGTGTGGAGCTGATCAGACTGAGGCCTCCCGCCAGAGGGGTACGGTTTCTGAAGGCCTTTGCATCCAGCGGGCTTCAACGTGAAGGCTCCGGCATGCAAGGCCCTTCAGTGGATGGAGTGTTGTAGCATGAGGGTTCCGACACGTGATGCCCTCCGGTGGCTGAAGGGGTACGACCCGTATGTTTCGACAGACCTCATGCTTGCCTGAA
Organism: Zizania palustris; assembly: GCA_019279435.1. Taxonomy (NCBI): domain Eukaryota; kingdom Viridiplantae; phylum Streptophyta; class Magnoliopsida; order Poales; family Poaceae; genus Zizania; species Zizania palustris. Next base: position 42,494,323 of record JAAALK010000282.1, on the reverse strand, counting down.
GCTTCTGGCTTCAGCAGTAAGACCAAGAATTGGCTTTCCCTGTACAGAAAATTTTCCTTTCTTGACTTGATAGCCAGATGCTTGCTGAGCCAAATCATTTGCAATTTAATTGGCTTCCCTTGACACGTGAGAAATTTTGAAGTTGTCAAAAGTAGCAACTATGTCTAAACACTTATCCAAGTAACTGTTTAGCAAGCCATTAAAATATTGAGCACTCTTAGTTACTTGTTGCACTACTAATAGAGAATCACCATATGCATGGACATGTTTAGCACCTACATATTCTAGTAATTTAAGCCCTAGCAGTAGAGCCTCATATTCAGCTTGGTTATTAGTGGAGGGAAATTCTAAACGGATCGAGGTCTCAATGTGCATTCCATTAGGTGATATGAGAACCACTCCAATACCTTGGACACTCTTGCAAGACGAACCATCAAAATAAAGTTTCCACGGTATTACTTCAATTAGAGCAACATCGTCACCCCAATTGACGTCTACGTGGTGATCAACTATAAAATTAGCGACAATTTGGCCTTTCATAGCTCTTAGAGATTCATAGGCCAAATCATACTCAATCAAAGTGTAAGCCCACTTTCCAATTCTTCCACTTAGAATCGGCTTTTGCAACATGTATTTTATGACATCGGTTTGGCAAGCGACAGTACATGTAGTAGGGAGAAGATAGTGACGTAATTTGGTACATGCGTAGTAAAGTGATAAACATAAATGCTCCACAAACACGTACATGATTTCGGCGTCTAGCAGACGGTGACTCAAGAATGTGATGATGTACTCTTTTCCTTCCACCTCCTAGGTTAGCACAGCCCCTATCATGCTAACTTCGGCGGCAATGTATAACCAAAACAGAATTTCGGCTTTTGGCGCTCTCACTATGGGTGGTGATGATAAGCACTCTTTAATTTTTTTCAAAGGCGCTTTGCTGACTTGCCCCCCAAGTGAAGTCGACTTCATTTTTTAGCCGAATATAGGGACAAAGGCATCAATCTTGCCAGTGAAGTTAGATATAAAGTGAATCAAATAATTTATCTTGCCTAGCAACTTTTGCACATCTTTCTTGCATTTTGTCACTACAAAGTTTCTAATCTTCTCAAGCCTCTTAGGATCAATTTCTATACCTCTATCATGAATCATGAATCTTAAGAATTTGCCCGCCGACACACCAAAAGCACATTTGAGTAGGTTTATTTTCAAGCCATACTGTCGCTCGCATCCTATCAAAAGCAACCTTCAAATCGGCTAAATGGTTTTCCATAGCGTCCAATTTGACTACAACATCATCTATGCAAACTTCTAACATAATTCCTAATAAGTCATGAAAGATCAAGTTCATATCATGTTGATATGTAGCACCAGCATTCTTTAAACCAAAAGTCATAACAACCCACTCGAACAAGTCGACAAAACTAGAGCATTGAAACGCTGTCTTGTAGACGTCCTCTTCGGCCTTAAAAAATTGATTATGACCAACATTGCCATCAAGAAAACTTAGTACCTCGTGTCCTGAAGCATCATTGATTAGCATGTCGGCTATCGGCATGGGGTAATCATCCTTCGGAGTGGCCTTGTTCAGATCCCTGAAATCAATACAAACTTGTATCTTGCCACTCCCCTTCTTTTCTACAGGCACAATGTTAGCGACCCATTCAGCATACCTACATGCCCTAATAAAATCAGCCTTGAGTAATCGCTCCACTTCTTCTTTAACTCGGTCATAAACGGCGAATTAAAGTGATGAGGAGGCTGGTTATAAGGCCTAAATCTGGATTTAATAGGTAGCCTGACGCTCCACGAGCTCGCGGCTTAATCCAGGCATCTCGCTATACTCCCATGCGAAACAATCGATGTACGACCGAAGCAGCTTTATTACTTCGACCTTTTCATCAAGCTGTAAATGTTGGTTTACAAAAGTAAGCCTTGGGATGCTACCGTTGCCTATGTCAATTTCCTCTAAAGGATCTGCCGATGCAAAACCTTGTCCTAATTTCTCTACTTCACTAAAGTCTTCGATGGCCTTAGCAATACCGTCCTTAGTAGATCGATATTGCTATACTCCCATGCGAAACAATCGATGTACGACTGAAGCAGCTTTATTACTTCGGCCTTTTCATCAAGCTATAAATGTTGGTTTACAAAAGTCAGCCTTGGGATGCTACCGTTGCCTATGTCAATTTCCTCTAAAGGATCAGCCTACGCAAAACCTTGTCCTAATTTCTCTACTTCGCTAAAGTCTTCAATGGCCTCAGCAATACCGTCCTTAGTAGATCGATATTGCTCTACATGATACTTCAGCCAATCTAGATTATTTTTGCTAAACATGAACACTAATTTAGAAATAGCCATGCTACACTAGCCGGCTTTAGAGACACTAGTATGAAATGTCCTTCAGATATGCTAACAAAGTCATAATCCGAAAGATCCCTACCTGATAGACATTCTACTTTATTGTGGATGGCGTCAATGGACACATCGGCCAATGCTACCTGAGCTGAAGTGTCTCCGGGTATGACCTCTACCTCATCGCCATCCCACTGAATCAGGCATTTGTGCAAAGTATAAGGAATGCAGTAGTTTGCGTGAATCCAGTTGCACCTGAGTAGCACAATGTAGTTACCTTGCACGTCAACGACGAAGAATGTTGTTGGCATTGTCTTGTTTCCTACTGTTAACTCCATGGAGAGCACGCCTTTGGCCTCAGAACTCTTGACGTTGAAGTCGTTGAGCATTAAGTTAGTTTTCTTCAAGTCCTCCTCACTTCTGCCAAGTTTCTTCAATAGCGAGTAAGGCATTAGGTTAATAGTGGCACCACCATCAACCAGCATCCTGGAGACCAGCTTCCCATCAATGTGGCCCCTGACGTAGAGAGGCTTTAGATGGCGAGTCGTATCCTCGGGTTTTTCAAAAATAGTGTTGCGTGGACTGAGGTTCAACTGGGTGACCTCGGCCTTGTCCTGTGGTAGGGCGAACTCGGCGGGTAGCATGATGACATTAATGTCCATCGCTTGAGGTGCGGGTCCCTAGGAGACGGGCGAGTAGTCATCATCGAGCTTGATCCTAGCTTGATCCTCCATACCTGTCTCATCGTTGGCTGAGGGCGGATTTCCTCAAAGATGGTGTCTCGCTCATCCTCGGCTTTCTTCTCGCGCATCTCCTGTGCTCGTAGGCATTGCAGACACCTTTTCTATGATTTGGACATACCTGGAGGTGCCTAAGATGGTTGTGGCTGGATACCAGGCGCCACTACCTTGTTCCTATTACTTTTGGCCGAAGGGGTACCACCCAGATCGGCCTCGCATGTTTCATAATCAGAGGGGCCTTCACCATGGACACTGCCAATCAAACCGACCTTGTTCGGCCGGTCAGAGCAGTCTCCGATGCTGGCTTCGGCTGGAGTAGGAGACTTACCTCTGTCAGGATTTGGCGAGGGGGCCCTCAAGGATTGGGACTTCTTGAGACCCTATTCTAACCATGATAGATTCAGACTCCCTGTCCTTCGCCTCTTCGTGTTTGTCTCCCTTAGCTTAGTTTTGTGCGAGTCGATTTGGAGGTACTATAGATAGCCTGTGGAAGATGTCTCCCTCCGCTGCGTCTGTTTGTCCCTGCCAGTTACAATATTCCGAAGGAAAACAAGGGACAGTGTTATGTTGCAGAGGGTTCTCTGATTGTGATACGTTCGGAGCCCAAGGGGTCCCCGTCCAATTGTATGTTGGAGGCATCGGTGGCTCCAGCGGCTTCGCCCACTGTGAGCTGAGCCCATTACCCAGAGGGGGACCCAGCCAGGTCGATGATATATCAGACCATATCAGCGAGGGGTCCTGCCAGGCCAGAGGCATGTTCTAGCATTGCGGGCCGAAGCCTCCTGCTAGAGGGTTCGCCTAGAGTGGAGCTGGGTTCTGCCATTGGGGTTCAAAATCGTTCTATGTGGAGCTCGACCATTGGGGTCCGAGGCCACTGTACGGAGGGTTCGACCACTGGGGTCCAAAGCCACCATAGGGGGTGTTAGGCCACTATCGCCCGATGTCATCATGCGGAGGGTTCGACCACTATGGTCTGAAGCCACCAAGCGGAGGGTTCGACCACTATGATCGGAAGCCACCATGCGGAGGGTTTGGCCACTGTGGTCCGAAGCCACCCTCCGACTGCTTTGGCCCCTTCGGTTGACTTAGCCTTTTTGCATGGGGGCCTGTCTCCTTATCTTTTCTTTGGTGTTTGTTTAACAACATCTGATATGTCACCTTCGGCTTCTTGTGAGCCCTAGCCGAAGGATGCGTGCTAACATTCCATTTCCACACTCCTACTTCAGGGTTCTTAGGTACGAGTGTGCGTGTACGTGATTCTCTAATAACGACCGCTTTCCCTTTAGTTGACTCGACCTACTCTAGCCGAATCAGCACTTTATTTTTTCGAGGTCGATGGTGTTCATGGCAAAGGGGTATTTGTCCAGCTTCATCTTTGGACTAGGGTCTATCTTCAATTGTCCTTCCTCTATGGCTGATTGAACCTGCCGACGAAAAACATTGCAGTCGTTAGTATAGTGTGAATGTGAATCATGCCACTTACAATATGGGTGTTTCTTTAACTCGTCAGCAGATGGAATGACTTGGCCTTTAGGCAACCTAGGAAGCTGGTTTTTCAAGAGGAAGTCAAATATTTTATCACATTTAGTTATATAAAATGAGTATTTGACCTCGCTAAGCCGATTCTTGGTGGGAGACGGCCGTAACTCGGAGCAAGTAATAGGCTTTCTCTTAGCGTTCCAAACACATTCGGCCACGTACATGTTGGCTGAATCTTCTTCTTCCTCCAACTCTTCCTCGTCGGAGTGTTCCATCACGTGGACTTCAACCCTAGGCATGTTAAAGGTCTTAATGAACTTTTTGTCTTTAGCTCGGCCTTCCTGGACGAGAGCCTGTTGTAAGACTTGGCTGACTTCTAAAAAAGGCTAGTTGTCTAGTCTCTCTTTAATTTCAGAACACAACCCACTAAAAGCTAGATCTGCCAAATCCCTTTCCAAAATATTAAGACTAAAACACCGATTTCTGGTATCTCGAAAGCGCTTGAGATACTCAGTTCTGTTTCACTCGTGTAAAAGTAGTCGTGGAATTTTTGTTCTAATTCAGTCCACGTTTGGATAGAGTTCGGCCGGAGCGCCGAAAACAAAGTGAAAGTGGTATCAGATAGTGAGAGAGAGAATAGTCTAAGTTTTAAAGCGTTCGACCCACTAGCTTCACCACACTATGCTAAAAACTGACTGACATGTACTAGTGTGGTTTTGTTACCCTCACCGTCGAACTTGGTGAATTCAGGGACTCTATAACCACGAGGGTAAGGTATCTTGTCGAAATGATCGGGGTACAGCTTCTGGTAAACCCTAGACCACCCCTAGGTATGAAACCAGTGCACTCCCTAAACAGTGCATGGATCCGCTCCTCAATGTCATCCTGACCTACTGCTTGCATGCGTCTCTCATCCGGGGGCGCGACATATGGCGGTATGTCGGCGAGTCGGCCACGGAGTTCTTCCTCACGTGCTAGCTCGAGATGTACGACGTGTTCGGGCCTATGTGTTTGTGCCTGGGGCGCGAGTAGCGTGGGTAAAACTGGCACCGGTGAAGGTGGAGGCGGCGCATGGTAGGCGGTGCTAGTTTGGCCATAAGCATGGTGACTGGTCTCAGCCATGGATGTTGAGGTCGGAGACGTAATGGCTTTGCCGATGCTACCATCAGTTCTGCTATAAATGTGATTTATTGGAGGTATACTAGCAATCTGAGCTGAAGGTACGGCCTCGGTAAAGCCGAATCTTCTAAGTGTCGCCTCTACTTGAGATCTAAATGCCGAATCTAAACGGTTGGCTAGCGAAGTGGTAATGGCTTGATCTACTGATGCAGCGATCTTCTGCTCAATCTCTAGAGAAGATAAATGAGGTGATACTGGTGTTACCTAGATCCAAGCGAGGTCAAGGGCATTGATGTCACGCTTGATGAAGCCCATGCGTGTTTTGACGTAACTCCCAAGTATGAGGTTCTGGATTGCCTTCATCATATCCTCGATCTCTGCTCGTTCTTCTGCGGGAATATTTTCAAGGGTAGGCACCATGATGTTGTCATTATCGATATCCGCGCCTCCCATGGCATCCACCGGCGATGTAGATGCAGTAGTTGTCGTAGATGTAATCGCAGCCGATGTGGATGTACTTGTCATGTTGGCGTAGACTTCCCCAGCGGAGTCACCAAAAAGTGTGTTGACAAGAAAACGTGCCCCCGCACTTAGGTCAGCTCGACGATCCAAAAGTGTGCGGATACTTAGGGACAAGCCTAAGCGTGACACAATACCGATGTCGCATTCCGACTACCCTTAACAATGGTAAGGGGGTGGAGTCACCAGGTAATCAGATCACACAGAAATAATCCAATTAGCTAAGAAGAAATATATTAAACAAAATAAATCAGCAAGCTGAGCGAAGTCTAACTGATTCGAAGTATGCAGTGCGAAGGGTATCGCCGAAGGGTACCATCAGCGTCTGATCCGAAGGGTCTCGCCGAAGGGTGCCTTCGGTGTTTGGACGGATCTGGCCGAAGGCGGGCTCCAAACAGATCTCAGCTTGACAATTGCCTCTGAACAGCGGGGTTCGACGCGAAGTCTCTGTTACGAAAAAATATCTCCAACGCGACACACCGGCATGACTTTGTCTGGTGCGGTGTACAAATGTGGTGAAGCCTGTCTCGATGAATCCTATTGCGAAGAGTGTTTGACGCATGGGACTCAGTCAAACCAACAACAGCGTGACGGTCTGGCACAGCTAATCGAAGAGTGATTCCACCGAAGGGTGTTCTAGGAGCCTCCAAAACCAGCCTCCTGGCTCTGTACACCTCTGACGAAGTGGCTCCAAATGTGGAAACCTACAATCAGAAGAGAGATCAAGTGCAAATTCGGGCTAGGGACCGAATCTAGTAAGTGTTGCAGTAGGGAATCAAAGGTATCAATCTATTATGTAGATTAGCGGATACTTCATAGGTGAAGTAACAAGGTGATAGCAATCTATTACATAGATTAACGAGTACTTCACAGGCAAAGTAACAAGGCTTACCACTATTTCGAAGTGGCCGATGGAGGGTTTCTAGGCAAACCCATGAAGGTTGCAGAAAAGTACAGATAAAAGTAAAGGTACGGTTCAAAGCTAGGGCTTTGTGTTTGATTTGTGTTGGGGGGTTTAATGAACCGGCCTCACCCCTATATTTATAGGGGCTAGTCTTCTAATCTCTAAGATTAAGCTGTTAAGATTTGGCCTAATCACGCGTAGGGGTAAAATTAGCCAGAATCAGACGTGAACTCTATCTCTGGAATCCAGCCCGAAGTGGGTGTAGGACCGAAAGTAGCAACCAGAAGGGGAGGTGAATGGGCGCCTAAAAAATTCTTGCGAATCAATGGTCTACTCCCAACACCCAACGCACCTCAACAAACAACCACCAGAAATAAAGATAGCTCTAAAGTGCTAAAAATAATCTAGCCTAAAAACAACCGGTGTCCTAATCAAGAAGAGACCAACACAGTGTTGAAAGACAGATTAGCAAATCTTTCAAGACATGAGTATTCAGGCTTCATGGAAGTAAGTCATCACAAGCAATTAATCTAAGTGCATGTGAAACGAGAGAATATCTTATTGTCCAAAGTTGTCTCAAGTTCAATACTTGTCGAAGCCTATTTGAAGTCCTCGTGCGGAGCTTGCAGCTTATCAGCGAAGTTAGACTTTGGCTTCGAAGTCAACCCCGTGCTCACACACTAAAGACAAAGTCTACTTGCGCACTAGCTCCGACTCGATCTAACTTTGAATACTTTCTCACGAACTCCAAAGAAAATAGGAAAACTCGAAGAATGCAGCTCCTGCGAAGCCCACAGATCTGTGAAGTCATACTTTGGTTCAGAGTCTGCTTCGCAACCTGCCAAAGTCCGATTCGATGTAGCTGCTCCAAGCCTCATGGCAGCCTTTGATGTATGCAGACTTCAATGCAGTCGAAGCCTGTCTATTCAGACTGGAAACTTCGAAGCGAAGACCACTAAACAATGTGCTAAGAGAGGGACTGCAGTTGCTGTGCGCTAGCTTCTTTGACTCACGCATGCAACGAACTGTGTAGTAGCTACAGAGCTGCACACGATGTTCAATACACGAAGAACAGAAAGTAACCTATAGGAACTAGAAGTGCATGAAACCAGCTGAAAGCAAAAACTCACACGCAGAGCAATAACACACCGATTTAATTGTAAAAATCGAACCAACACTCACAGTATAATATGGACACGGAAATCTAGACAGAAAATTTAAAAATCAAAGTACAAGTGTCGTGTGTTGTGCATTTTGAGAAATGAGTGCATGTGTATTGCCGCATGCAAGAAGCTAGAGATAGCCTGTAGGGCTACGCTTCTTGCTGCTGGTGCTATACCGCAAAAACCTGCCAGCTAGAAGCAATAGCTGAAAATAAACATCAAGCCTAGAATGCTAGCTAGCCTACGGCCGATTAAAGATAGCTCCCAAATAAAATATGCAACAAGATAAATGTGCTCGATGGAAAATATCGCAATCAATAGAGATTTCGATGGCTTCGAGAATAAACGAAACTTTCTGTGGTGAACTCAGAACAAGCGATCAAATAGGACACGCAAACTGAGGCACACAGTCCAAAAACTTCATAGTGTTACATGCAATGACTGAGAGAAAAATGATAGCACCTAGAGTAGCGTTCTCTCAAAGAACCAGAGAAACAGATTGTGATGAACAGCGGCGGCGATTCCAGAGCAAAAAGAATAAAAACTCACCGGCGGCGCAAACAGGAGGAATAGAGAAAATGACCCAATCTTTTTGGCATTAAAGTTGATTACAGAAAGGGTAACCCTAACCCTAGGGATTGGGGTCCTATTTATAGGCAGCCCAATAGCCTAGGAAAAATACCAAAAGACCCTTAGGATTTTTACAGATGCTGAAATAAAATGGTCAAATCCGAGATGTGATGAGTGATTGTCAACATAAGTCAAAGAGGACACGAAGAAGAGAGAAGACCTGCTGTGTCTGGGCCGCATGTGACTCAGGTACACGGGCAGCGAGCGACTGTCGGGCAAAGGGGCCGCGAAGTCGGGCTGGCCCAATCCAGGTACATGGGCTAGGAGCAGTAGAGGATCCACTGGGCTGTTGACCAGGATTGACTCAGGTACACAGGCGACGAGCAATTGCCGGGCTGAGAGAGCTGCGGAATCGGGCCGGCTCAATCTGGGTACCTGGTGCAAAGTCAGTGGATGCTTTGTCAGTTTTGGCGCAAAACTGACAACCGCTGATCTCAGATCTGACCATTGTGAGGCGAAGTCATAGCCGCTACGAAAGCTCCGCTTTATGATAAGTCATATGTAATTAGGAGTTTACTATTTTGCCTTTAGGGCCACAGTCTGTCAGTCGAGTCAGTAAAAATATCCTAAGGTCATTTTGGTCTTTTCCATTTTATTTCAGCGTCTATAAAAACCCTAAGGGTCTTTTGGTATTTTCCTAGGCTATTGGGCTGCCTATAAATAGGGCCCCAATCCCTAGGGTTAGAGTTACCCTTTTTGAAATTACTTTACTAATCAAAAGATTGGGTCATCTTTTTGCGTTCATGCCTCTGGAGCTTTCTTCTCTGCCACCGCTGTTCTTCGCGAACTCGTCAAGAAATCACTTCATCAGGTATCGCTATTAATCGTTATCTCAGTCGATTGTTTTTGCGTGCCTTGTTTTTGCGATTGTATGTGTGCTATGGTTTAGACTCTAGTATTCTGTGTTCTTCGTGCGCTGAGAGTTCATGCGTTAAAACTTTGTTGTTCTTGTCTCGAGGGAGTTCTATAGAACTGCAGTGCAGCACTTAGCTTCAATTTTTATTCACTGGCATCTCTTGTTTTCTCCAGTGCATAGCTTTTCTTTAATCCCATAGCCTATCATCAGTAGATTCGGAAAATCAAAGTTGCAACTCCACTGAAGCATTATCGAAGTGGGCTTCGGACTCCAATTTTTAGCTTCTTAGAAAACTTTCCTCGGTGGTAGCTTTTGCTGTAATAGCATCAACGCTAGCTTCGAAGTGCATGCTCTGGAATAGACTTTGGTTTTATCAGTAGTTTATTTTCCGCCAGCCTCGATTCCGGAGTCTGTTTTGCTTCAGTTGATGTTGTTCGAAGTGTTTTTAGCGAAGCATGCTTCGAAGGCTGCAGTAAGGTTTCAAGCAACAACTTCGAATCATACTTCTGCAAACTTCGGACAGACTTTGACGTCAAATTGCCTGTGATGATTTACTTTCGTGAAGCTTGAAATGTCCATGTTTTAAATGCTTTGTTAATCTGCCTATAAGCACTGTTTTGGTGTCCTTATTTCTAGGTCACTGGTTGTTTTTAGGATAGATTATTTTTGGACCTATGGACTATCCTTGTTTCTGTTAGTTGTCTGTTGAGGTGCGTTGGGTGTTGGGAAAAGGCCATTGATTCATAAGAGTTTTTTAGGTGCCCATTCACCCCCTCTAGACACTACTTTCGGTCCTACAAGTGGTATCAGAGCCTGGTTAGGGTTTTTCCATACCTTAACCTGTTCTAAACCCAGGTAGTGATCATGACTTCTCCTGGAAAGGTCCCGTCCTTGCAAGCTTATGGCTATAATTATTGGAAGACTCGCATGCAAGCCTATCTCATGAGGCAAAGCTCGGACATTTGAGACATTTGTGTTCACGCTAATTTCACCATATTGCCTATTGCTGAGCGTAATTCTCCTGATATTATCGCCCAACATTAGAACAACAACAAAGCGGTGAACATTTTGTTTTCTAGTTTAGGTCCCACTGAATTTGAGCGTGTGAGCCATCTCACCACTGCTAGAGAGATCTGGGCTACCATCTAGGCACACCATGAGGGGACAACCCAGGTCAAGGCTCGGCTCTATCAGACCTACCGGCGTGAATATGAAAATTTCACACAGAAGCCGGGTGAATCTATTGAAGCTTTATTTGGTCGTTTTCAATCGATCATCAACAAGCTTCAGGCCAACAAGGCCGAGGGAGTTCAGCTGGTCTCAGATCATGAGCTGGCGCTCAATGCTCTCCATACCTTGGACCCTAAGATCTGGAAGATCAATGTATCCTCTATCATTGAGAGCACCTCTTATGATACCTTGACAATTTCTAAGTTGTTTAACAAGCTCAAGCCAAAGAGGTTGATATCCAGTTGAGATCAAACCTCACTAGCTCTAGATCGAAAACCGTGGCCCTTGCTACACCTTCTACTGACTCCTCTTCTGTGAGATGTGTTGTGTTCTCCTTGATGTCTATCACTGAGGATCAACTTGAGTCGTTAGGAGATGATGACCTATGTCTGTTTAACAACTGGGTGCACCGTGTCTATGATAAGCGAATGTTCAAAAGACACGACACAAAATCCAGATGCTTTGAGTGTGGTGATCCAGGTCACTTCATCGCCGACTGCCCCAAGCGCAATGGTCACAAGAAGGGTACCGGTGGTGGCTTCTACGACTCCGGCAAGCACGATAACTCCTCCTTCACAAAGCGCAAGCCCAAGACAAGATTCTTCAGAAAGGCCCTGAAGGACTACCGCCGTGAGAACAAGAAGCGAGACAAGGCATTCTTCGCCGAGATGGAGAAAAGCTACTCTAAGCGGTCTTTGTCTTCTACCTCTTCATCAAGCTCAAGCGATGAGGAGATCGTGATCAGGAAGGGGAAGGACAAGGATGATCCAGCGGGCCTCTGCTTCATGGCCTTCGGGGACAGGCCGAAGAGCCGCTCACATCACCACCGAAGATCCCGCAAGAGCTTCTGCTCAATGGCTCTTGGGGATAAGGAAGAGAAGGGCTCCCCCGATGACTCCGACGATGATGAAAAGGTATCCTCCTATGAATGCAAAATCGTTGATTTACTTGAAGAGAATCGTCAGGAGTTGAGATATCGGGAGAAACTGCTTAGAGGGGCTAAGAAGAGAATAGATGAGCTAGAAAGTGAGCTTGTTGTGGCCAACGACAGGATTGAGAGTCTATCCTCTTCCCCTTGCTTGGGTGGTAGCAGTGAGTGCCCAAATTGTGAGGTGTTACTGTGTGACCTGACGATTTTGAAGTCTAGGTACACAGAGAGGGTAGATGAGACCTGCTTGTGTTGTGCCACTGTCGTCGTGCCCTGTGTTGTTTGCCCATCCCATCTAGCTAGTTTAGCTGAGCTAAAAGCCAAGGGTGATGAGCAGTTGGGCGAGTTAGAGAGAGTCCAAGCTGAGCTGGAGCAGACTAGGCTAGAGCTTGAGATACTATCAGTTCCACCCACTGTCTGTGAGAACTGCTTGTCTCTTATATTGGAGTTGATCAAGCTGAAAGCCGAGAAGTCTGTCCAGGTTGATAGAGAGTGTGAGACCTGCTTGTCTCAGGTGGAGGTTCTACTTCCTTGAGAGAGGAGCCAGCTGATGTTCAGAATGAGAACTTTTACCTCCATCAAATCCTGAGTTGGGTGAGTGCCAGAGAGCCACAGCTCAGGCATGATGATCCAGTAGTTTAAGAGGTAGGATGGGTTTGGGGTAGGCTACACCTACACTAAGGCTGATTTTGAGAGTGCTATTAGTCGGGTAGTGGAGTGGAGTAAAATGACTCCTGAACAGAGATACCCCTAGACTCACTCCACTGAGTCTTTCCAGGCTAGTCAGCCCAAGGATGGAGTGTTCCAAGAATAGCCTAAAGCTCCACCCAAGAAGCCCATTTGGGTTCCAAAGACCAAACACCTCTGCACTTCTCTAGACTCTCTACCTGGACCCTCTCACACCAAGGAGTCTACACCCAACACCACTAAGCCCAAGAACCTCAAGCCTCAACCACATCCTAAGAAGCCCACCTATCACTGTGAGTACTGTCAGAGAGACAGGCATCTTGAGGAGTTTTGCTTCAGGAGGAAGCGGGTTGAGAGAGTAGAGAGAGCTCGTGGAGGGCAGGAGCAGTTCTACCAGCAGGGTGGTAGACTGAGAGTTCCTCGACGCAGGGAGAGGCTAGAGGCTAGGCCGCGTCGTGTAGGTGGTGGTAGAGGAGACAGCTTTCATGCCCGTGCTCCTGAGGGTGGTGTTCGCTCCAGTAGAGCTCCAGGCCGTTCTGGATACAGTTTTGGACCTCGTGGCCAAGACTTTAGGCAGAACCGAGGATCGTGCTTTGAGTTGCGCTTTGCTCCAGACTCTTATGATGCTTTCTTCTTTCTGTCTTTTGAGTAGATGGCTCGACACTAGTTAGTTCTTTTGCTAAACCAGGTGCTGGACCATTTGCTCCCTCTTACGACCACTGATTGTGCAGGATCGGGGACTGGAGGACGTATGGATCATGGACTCAGGATGTTCTCGCCACATGACGGGACATCACAGATGGTTCTCCAGTCTCTCTCCCCTGAGCTTCAAGGAATACATCACCTTCGGGGACAGTGGTCAAGGGAAGGTACACGACATTAGCTTAATTCGTATCTCAGACCATTTCTCTTTGACGAATGTTGCTTTAGTTGGAAATTTGAACTTCAATTTGATTTCTGTTTCGCAACTTCTTGAGGATGGTTTGGAGGTTCGTTTTAAGAAGGGCCTGTCTTTTGTGGTTGATTCTAGAGGGTTTTGATTTGCCAGATCTTACCCTTTGGTAAGATTTTTCGGATTGACTTCTCTAGTTCTTTTGGCCCTTCTCGCTGTTTGATTGCTGGATCCTCCTTTGAGCTCTGGAAGTGGCATAAGAGGTTAGGCCATTTGAGTTTTGATCTGCTTGTCAGATTGATCTCTATGGACCTCATCCGAGGATTGCCCAAGCTTAAGATGGAGAAGGATCTAGTTTGCCATCCCTGTCATCACGGGAAAATGGTTGCCGCTTCTCACTCACCTGTGACTCAGGTGATGACTTCATTCTCGGGAGAGCTGTTACACATGGACACTGTTGGTCCAGCTCGGGTATGCTCAGTCGGTGGGAAGTGGTACGCGCTTGTGATCGTGGATGCTTTTTCTTGATTTTCGTGGGTTTTCTTCTTGGAGTCTAAGGACGAGACTTTTCAGTTTGTTCATGACCTCAATTTGAAGCTGAAGAATGAGAACAATGGTCGAATGTGAGCAATTCACTATGACAACTACTCTGAGTTTAAGAACTCTCAGTTCGTCAGCTTCTGTAGTGATCAGGGTCTTGATAATCAGTTTTTTTCTCCTTACACTCCCCCACAAAACGGCGTTGTGGAACGAAACAACCGCACACTAGTCGAGATGGCCAGGACGATGCTCGATGAGCACAGGACTCCTAGGCGCTTTTGGGCTGAAGCCATGAACACGGCTTGCTATCTGGCCAACCACATTTTTCTTAGAGCTTACCTAGGTAAGACTTCATATGAGTTGCGGTTTGGCAGACAGCCCAAGGTGAGCCACTTGCGAGTGGTTTGCAGCAAGTGCTTTGTGCTCAAGAAGGGAGGGCATTTAGACAAGTTTGAGTCTTGTTGCTGGGATGGAGTTTTTCTTGGCTATGCTTTGCATTCTTGAGGCTTCCGTGGTTGGAATCTCGACTCCCAGCAGCTTGTCAGGACTTGTGAGGTTTCTTTTGATGAGTCCTTGCCTTCTTTGACTCCTTCTTTTGAGATTTCTGGAGATGATGAGCTCGGAGAGTCCATATTTGAGGAAGATGATGACGCTGAGGAGCCATGCTGAATAGCGTGGGCCTCATGGCTCCAGATGTGATGAGTCATTGTCAATGATAGTCAAAGAGGACTGAAAGAGGAGAGAAGATCTGCTGTTTCATGGGACGCGTGTGACTTAGGTACACGGGCAGCAAGCTGACTGTCGGGCAGAGGAGGCTGCGTAGTCGGGCTGGCCCAATCCAGGTACATGGGCCAGGAGCAGCAGAAGACCCTCTGGGTTGTTGACCAGGATTGACTCAGGTACATGGGTGGTGAGTGATTGCCGGGCTGAGAGAGCTGCGGTATCGGGCTGGCCCAATCTAGGTACCTGGTGCAAAGCCGGTGAAGGCTTTGTCAGTTTCGGCGCAAAACTGACAACCGTCGATCTTGTATCGAACTGTCCAGAAGAGAAGCCGTAGTCGCTACGAAAGCTTAGCTTCCAGATAAGTCATCTGTATTTCTAGGCCCACAGTCAGTCAGTCGAGTCTATAAAAAATCCTAAGGGCAGTTTAGTTTTTTCCTTTATTTCAGCGTCTGTAAAAAACCCTAAGGGGCTGGTGGAATATTCCTAGTGTTGGGCAGCCTATAAATAGGGCCCCAATCCCTAGGGTTAGGTCACCCTTTTGCTGAAATCACTTTCTATTCTATTGGGTCATTTTGTTCCCTGCACGTTCTCTCTCCATGTGTGAGCTACCAGGCTGCTTGCTATTGTTCATCTTTCTGTTCTCTGTTTGGATGATTCTATTCCCTCTGGTTCATGCACAGCATCTCATTATTGACTCTGCTGTTTTGTTTTGATGTGCACAACCACGTTATTTCTGTGTTTAATGCATCACGGTTGCTTCTGTTCTTCACGAGAAGAGTACTAGTTCTTGCTGGTTGCAAGTAGTACTACTTCACTGTAGCAACAGTACGCTAGTACTCTAGCTTTGTCTTTTCCTGCATAGCTTTTTGATCGAGTTGATAGGGCCAAGTCCCTTTTCTAGCTGTTTTTGACGAAGCCCCTTCTCTCTGTTCGAAGTCCCTCAGCTCCGTGAGGCAGGCTTCGATCTGACATCTTCGAGGGCTTCGCTCAAACTTCGTCTTCACTTTGTGCACTGTGTTTCTAGCTTCGAAGTACGTTTTGTGCTGTAGGCCAGTTTGACATACTTCGACCATCTGTGCGAAGTTGCACTTCGATATTAGCATACTTCGGCTATTTTGCTAAGCTTATTTTGACAGGCTTCGAACGTAGCTTCGAAGTATGTCTCTCTGATAGACTTCGCTCAGAATGTACTACTGTCTTGTTCAAAGTCACAGTGTGTGTGGTTCGAAGGTCATACCTCGACGTTGCTAGCTCCGAAGATAGAGTATAGGCTTCGATTTGGTTTTTTTGCCGTGTGTCGGGCTTCACATCTCTTTCGGAGGTTGCTATTCTGTGAGCTTGTTCGAATCTTTCTGATTGAAGTCTAGGCTTCGAAGTACTTTGTTTGAAGCAAGCTTCGATACTCCCATACTTCGCTTCGAAGCATACTTCGCTCCTTGCCATCTCGAACTAGGCTAGACCAAACACACCTTCGTCACTTTCACGGCAGTCTTCGGCAGACTTCGACAAGGGACTCCGAAGCAGGCTATGTCATTCCGGAGCAGGCTTCGACACGGCAAGCAGGCTTCGGCAAGTTTCGAACAGGAGACATATTTTGAACAGTAACTTCTCATCTCATTCCATACGTACTTAGATTATTTAATGAGAAGTTTTGATCTGCCAGGTCTTGAATATTTTGTTTATCTGCCTATTAGCACTGTATTGGTGTTTCTCTGATTTTGACACCTGCTGTCTCTAGGCTAGATACTTTTAGACTTAGGCTTTCTGTTCATACTCTGCTGCTTAGTCTTTTGAGGTGCATTGGGTGTTGGGAGTAGGCCATTGATTCGAAAGAATTTTTTAGGCGCCCATTCACCCCCCCTCTAGTCTCTACTTTCGGTCCTACAAGTGGAATCAGAGCGAGGTTAGGGTTTTTCCATACCTTAACCGGTTCTAAACCCCAGTAGTGACCATGACGTCTCCTGGCAAGGTCCCGTCCTTGGAAGCCTATGGCTATAACTATTGGAAGACTCGCATGCGAGCCTATCTCATGAGCCAGGGCTCGGACATATAGGACATTTGCGTTCACACCACGTTTGTCATTTTGCCAGTCGCTGAGCATGGTACTGCTGGTATCATTACCCAGCATCTGAGCAACAGTAAGGCTGTGAACATTCTCTTTTCTGGTTTAGGTCTCACTGAATTTGAGCGTGTGAGCCATCTCTCCACTGCGAGAGAGATCTGGGCTACCCTCAAGGCACACCATGAGGGAACAGCCCAGGTCAAGGCTCGGCTCTATCAGACCTACCGGCGTGAATATGAGAATTTCACACAAAAGCCGGGTGAATCTGTTGAAGCGTTGTTTGGTCATTTTCAGTCGATCATAAACAAGCTTCGGGACAACAAGGTTGAGGGTGCTCAGTTAGTCTCAGATCATGAGCAGGCGCTCAAGGTTCTCCATACCTTGGACCCAAAGATCTGGGAGATCAAGGTATCCTCTATCATTGAGAGCACTTCTTATGATACCTTGACCATTTCTGAGTTGTTTAGCAAGCTAAAGGCTACTGAGGTTGCTCTCTAGCTGAGATCAAATCTCACTGGTTCTGGATCGAAATCTCTGTCCCTTGCTACACCTTCTGTTGATTCCTCTTCTGTGAGTTGTGCTGGGTTCTCTTTGATGTCTATCACTGAGGACCAGCTTGAGTTGTTGGGAGATGATGATTTGTGTCTGTTTAACAACCGGGTACGTCGTGTTTATGACAAAAGAATGTTCAAAAGACACGGTGTTGGAACGACGGATCGAACCAGCAGGTTTTCTTAGTGGAAAATGAGAGTAGTGTATTCAATGCCCTGTTGAGCCTGCCTGTTACAACTGTAGTGGGTGGTATTTATAAGGCGCCCCGTTCAGAGGGCTAAGCGCCTCTGGACCTCCAACGGCTACCTGACCAAACACCGGTCGGTAGTACAGACAAAACAGACGATACATAGTACAGACAAGAAGATTCGACTCTGACAGCGTATCAGCCGTGTCGGATGCTTCCTGCGCCGCCCGACACGGCCCAGAGGATCACGATCCTGTCCCTCTGTACGATCGCCCAATCCTTTTCCCGCAAAAACTCCCTTCGGGTTTGCCGCTACGGATCAGAAGAGGACCCCCTGCCTCCTGCCACCGGAGGACAGCCTTTGGTGCCCCGCGCCGAAGGGCGACCTCCGACGTCTTCTTTCGGTGGGTGGCTTCCGATGTCTTCATACCGGAGGGCGGCCTCCAGCACCTTCTCCGGGAGGGCTGGCCTCCGATCTCTTGCCTCCGGAAGGTAGCGCCTAGCGTTAGGCTTCGGGCCCTCCAACCGAGGGCCTCCCCCTTCGGCTTCCGGGATTATCTTCCCCCAACAGTAGCCCCTCGCTTCTTCCCGCTCGTAATCCTGCAATAAGAGGGGGTGGAAGCGCACAAGATAATCCTGATAATTCTCAGCTGGCGCGTACCTCGCTTTAAGGTGCCGAATCCGTCGTGGCACGGAGGGGCGCCGGAGTAAGGAGGCAAGAGGCCGGGGGTTTGAAGTCCACCTCGAGCCCCCTTTTTCCATCATGTCGAAGAGAGTTGACCGGGCCGACGGGAGACCAACACACCTTGACCCGGGGGGCTCCGACCCCGAGGGGCCGGAGGGGCGCCGCCGGAAGCAATTAATGCACGCACAGATGGCATCGAGGAGGCGGGCCGCTGGGGGGCCGCCACCGCGCCCCGATGTGCCAGCCGGTCTTAAATGCGGTGCCGCGCAATCCGCCGCGTTCACACGCTAACCGAATCGGGAGGGGAACCGTCGGTCTTGCGACAGGATATAATCCCCCTCGCGGCTTCCTCCTCGTTCACCCATACGTGCCAACTCTAGCCACTCGAGCCGCCATTCAACTTGCTCTTTGAGCTCTGCATTCCCTCTCTCTACTCTTCAAGAATGGCGAGGAACACTGCCCCTGCAATGGTGATGGATCCACGCTTCTTGCAACGCCAGATGGCGGCGGCAGCGGCGGCGACAGCGACCGACACGTCGGAGGTGCGCGGCGCGCGCGATCTCCGCCCCGCTTCTGAGCGGTTCCGAGAGCAAACCTTGGAGCTCGGGCCATCCGCGTGCACCGAAGCATCGATTGAGCAAGCGACCAGGAGCCATCTCGGTCCAGAGACGCCGGCGAGGAGGCCGGGCCGGGAGACGGCCCCGCAGCCGCGGGAAGGCGAGGTCGTCGTTTTTGAAGCCTTCTTCGACGCGGGCCTAGGATTCCCCGCCTCGGAGCTTCTCGCCGGGGTGCTGGACGCGTTCCATCTGGAGCTCCCGCAGCTGTCCCCCAACGCCGTGGCCCGCCTCGCCATCTTTGAGTGGGCCATGTGCGCCGAAGGCTGCGAGGGGAGGGCAGAGGTCTTCGCGGAGATGCACGAAGCCCTCTGCCAGCCGAAGAAGCAAAGGAGGCCGGGTGCTGGCCTTCGGGAGCATCAACTTCTAGCTCCGAAGGAGATATTCGGACTCCTTCCCGGCGAAGGCCACCAACGAGAGGTGGTATTCGAAGTGGGTGAACCGGTGGTTCTACGTCCGCGTAGGGCTCACCTCCGACCTGGCCGGGATCCCGCGCCACATCTGGTTCCGGAGAGAGGCGCGCATCGAGGCCAACGCCAGGACGATTTCCGCGAGGGTACAACTTCTCCAGATCGTCGCCCGCCGGATGAGCATGCGGGACTTGACGGAGGAGTTCGTGGCCCTCGAGATCCCTCCGCTGAAGGAGGAGTGGCCCGCCTCGCTCCAGAGCAGCCTGAGACGAGTCGATGCCTTCGGAGCTCTCCCGCCGGCTCGGTAAGTGCCAACTCTTGGTTGCTTTTGTCCTTGCCTTTCACGCTCGAGGAGTACCCCGGCCCTGACGAAGAGATGCAGGATCGCTCGTCGCCCGAACGCCCGAGGAAGTTACCCGCCTAGCGGAGAGGATTCTCGGGGTCCCAACCGCAGCCGAACGGGCCCGCCGGCTGGAGTTGGTGGGCTCTTGGGAGCGCTTCAACAAGGTGTGGGGGGCGCTCGAGCTCACGCCCCCGCCCCTTTCGGAGGGCGAGGTCCTTCGGGACGTCTCGAAGAGGAAGGCGAACGACGCCGACGGCGGCCTTTCTCCGGGCCGCTCAAAGAAGAAGAGGATAGTGAAGGGGCCGAAGCATATGTCCCCGGGACCTTCTTCGGCCTCTCACTCCAAAGGAGGGGGTTCTAGCGAGGGGGCCCAATCAGAGTCAGGAGGCCTTCCGGCGGTCCCGGTTCCGACCTCGCCGGTCCGGCCAGACGCTAGAATAAGCGAAGATGTTCCCCCTCGCCCGAACCCAACGGAGCCCGCGCTAGGGGCCGGACGAGGGGCGCGCGCCGCCGAAGCGACGCCTCGCCCCGGAACCGCTTCCTCGCCCGTACTCGTTTCGGCGGGGGGCTCCGCGGGCTCCTTCGAGAGCAGGGCCGCGGACAACTTGGACCGCGGGGGCCTAGCCGACCCGCTTGGCGCCATCGAGAAGAGCGCCAACAAGGAGGCTGAACTGGCCGCGGCGGCGGCGGGCTCTCCGCCGAACTCCATCGACAACCTCTTCTACCGCCCAAGCCCGTCGGACCACCTCCAGCCCCCGGATTGCCCCAGCGACGCTGCGGACGCAGGTATAGTAACTTAGCCACACTTCTCCATGCGCAAGGGGCATTTCCACTTTTAACTCTTATTCGCTCGCTGCAGACACACCGGCCGGAGGTGTGGAGCCCGTCGCCCCCTACCCCGCCGATGCTTCGGACGCGAGGTCCGGAGCCCCTGTCGCCGCGAGGAGGGCCTCAGGCTCGCAGGACGAGGCGGAGTCCAGGAGCACCGAAAGGGCCCCTCGGGAGTCCGCCGGAGACGCTAAGGTCCGGCCTCGGCCTCCCACCGATCGTCGAGCCGCGCAAGGCTCCTGTGCTGCTCCTGCACCCTTTCTTAGCGGACGGCGAGGACTTCGCGTTCAAGGTGGCCCCGGTCCACGACTATTACATGCGGCTGCGGGAGGCTCCGGTGATAGGCGAGCTGGGGCTATCAGATGGCCTAGACCTCGGGAGGGCCATCGAGACGGTAGCGGGCCAGATACTTTCTTCGGACATATTCGCCGCTCCCTTAGCAGCCCTTCTGACCGTCTTTCCGTGCGCAGGTGGTGGCACTGGCGCAGGGGCAGTTGTCTGCCCTGCTTTCCGAACGCCAACAACACGAGGCGTATGCCGCGGAGCTCGCGACCCGGGTGGCTACCGCGGAGAGGCTAGCCCGCGAGTGGTCATCGGAGGCCGAGGCCCTTTGGCTTCAGGCGTCGAGGATCGGGGTGTTGGAGGCCCAAGCGGCGGAGGCGGACTCCCTCAAGGCCCGCATCACGGAGCTGGAGGGGCTCCGGGCCCGGGCCGCCAGCGTCGACGAGTTGGAAGCGGAGGTCGACGCCCTCCGAACCCGAGCTGCCGAAGCGGAGGTGCTACGGTCCCGGGCCGCGGAAGCAGAGCGGCTCGAAGGGGAGGTGTCCCGGCTTCAGGCCCAGGCCTCGGAGGCGGCAACCAAGGTCGAAACCCTCGAGGCCCGGGTGACCCAACTGGAGCGAGTCGAAGTGGACCTCAACGCCCGGAACGGGGAGGTCACTGAGGAGCTTGCTGAGGCCGGGAAGACGGCGGCCGACGCCGCGGAATCCTTGCGGAAGGTGCTGGCGCGCTACGGTACCAGCTGCGGCACGTTCGACATCGCCCGGGAGCCCCTAGTCCGCCGGGTGAAGTTCATCCGGTCCGCGATCCGGCAGATACATCTCGCCATGGCGCAATATGG
This sequence comes from Zizania palustris, assembly GCA_019279435.1. Lineage (NCBI taxonomy): Eukaryota > Viridiplantae > Streptophyta > Magnoliopsida > Poales > Poaceae > Zizania > Zizania palustris. The sequence continues at coordinate 42,472,757 of JAAALK010000282.1, read as the reverse complement.
CGAGGTGTCCGCTCGGGTGGCTGCGTACGGGATTCTTCGGCACCTCGAGGCGTCTGGGCTCCCGCTTCCCTCGTCTTTGAGTCCGCACCCGGTCGCCTTCGTGGGGGACCACCTCCGGACGCCGAGCCTCACGCTGACTCAGTGTTGGAGGGCGCTCAAGGCGGTCTGGCAGACCGAGGGCCCCGCGGCGATCCAGGCTTGGCTGGAGGAGACGCTCCGCGCACGCGGTCCTCCGGCTCCTTCGAAGCCTTCGACCTCGGCCCGCTTGTCGGATCCGTAGGTGTAGCTTTAGAGACCTAACTTGCCTTACCCTGTAATAGCTTAGGGAACTTGGTCATATATTAATAAAGAGTATTCTTCCGAAGCTTACTCAGGGTGTTCGCGTTTGCGATCGTGACGTCGAGGTGCTTGATTCCGACGACGCCCTTCGACATCGATGGGCTATCTTCGAAGCTACGCGAGCAAACCGGCCTGCGCGCTTCGTTCTTCCCCGCAGCAGTGATGGACGCGTGGACCCCGACGTCCTCCAAGGGGATCTGAACCATGTGAAGGAAGAAGAGAGAGGGTCCCGCTCGCCGTCTTCGTCCCCCGAACCGGTTGATTGGTCTGACACGGAGGCCGGTTTGAGCGAAGCGCCCACCGAGGAGGGCGGTCTGCGTAGCTGGGCTCAGCTCCAAGCGGATCAAAGGGCTTTTCGTGCCCAGAAGAAGGAAGAGGAGCGCAGGAAGAGGAAAGAGAGGTCTGGGCGGAGCGTGCCCACGACTTCGGGCCCTTCCAACCGGAGGGGTCCGCGGTTTCTGCTTGGCCTGGATGAGAACTTTTCTTGATTTTCTTCTTTGATTTGTAATGAACATTGTATGCTTTATGTGCTTGCTGCAGTCTGCGCCTTGCTCCTTCTCTTCCTCCCCCCTTTAGCGGGTAGCTGGTTTACCGGCTGGGCGCTAAGTAGTTCAGGAGAGAGAGTGCGGAGAATGCACGCCACGTCAAGCCGGAGCTCGGAACCTGAAGGCGAGGGTGCTTCGAGCCGGAGCTCGGAACCGAATGCGAGGGCGCGTCGAGTCATAGCTCGGAACCCGAGAGTTAGGGTGCGTCGAGCCGTAGCTCAGAACCCGAATGCGAGGGCACGTCGAGTCGTAGCTCGGAACCCGAATGTGAGGGTGCGTCGAGTCATAGCTCGGAACCCGAGAGTGAGGGTGCGTCGAGCCGGAGCTCGGAACCCGAATGTGAGGGTGCGTCGAGTCATAGCTCGGAACCCGAATGTGAGGGTGCGTCGAGTTATAGCTCGGAACCCGAGAGTGAGGGTGCGTCGAGCCGGAGCTCGGAACCCGAATGCGAGGGCGCGTCGAGTCGTAGCTCGGAACCCGAATGTGAGGGTGCGTCGAGTCATAGCTCGGAACCCGAATGTGAGGGTGCGTCGAGTCATAGCTCGGAACCCGAGAGTTAGGGTGCGTCGAGCCGTAGCTTAGAACCCGAATGCGAGGGCGCGTCGAGTCGTAGCTCGGAACCCGAATGTGAGGGTGCGTCGAGTCATAGCTCGGAACCCGAGAGTGAGGGTGCGTCGAGCCGGAGCTCGGAACCCGAATGCGAAATTCCTGGAGTCGCTGCGCCAGCTGTGTTGGGCGAAACATTCGGCTGGAGATTTTATTACACAATTGGGAGACAAAAAACAGGCGGCGGCGGCCGCTAGTAAAATACATTGACGGTGTTATGGAAAATAGCGCTTCAGGTGCTCGGCATGCCAAGTATGCTTCAGCTCTTCGCCTTCCAGGGTAACGAGTCGGTAGGATCCTGGTCGTCCGGACTTTGTGACAATGTACGGTCCTTCCCACTTGTTGCCCAACTTGGTGGGGGCGACCACCGTGCGGAGGACGAGGTGCCCTGGTTGGAACTCGTTGCGCTTAACTTTGGTGTCATACCACCCTTTGGTCTCTTTCTGATAGTGGGATAGGTTGGCGATGGCGCGCAGCCGCGTCTCTTCGGCCAGGTCGAGGGAGACAGAGCGCTCATCCTCGGCTTCGGGTGCTACGACGCGCAGTGAACCGGCGCGGAGCTCTGTTGGTGTCATTGCTTCGTCGCCAAACAAGAGGCGGAACGGGGTGAAGCCGGTGGCCCGAGAAACGGTTGTCCGGATGGACCATAAGATCTTGGGCAACTCGTCGGGACACACTCCTCGGGCCAAACCGACGATGCGTTTGTTGAGGCCTGACAGGATGTGCCCATTAGCTCGCTCCACAGCTCCGTTAGACTAGGGATGTCACACGGCTGCAAAGCAAAGCTGAACCCCCAGCTCGTCGCAGAACGCCCGGAAGGTGCCCGCGTCGAACTGCGTTCCGTTGTCCAATGTGAGCTGCTTGGGTACTACGAACCGGCACACGATATTCTGCCAGAAAAATTTCTGGACACTTCGGGATGTGATGGTAGTCAGTGGCTCCTCTTCAACCCACTTGGAGAAGTATTCGACGACGACCACGGCGAAGCGCAGGTTTCCCCTTGCTCTGGGGAGTGGACCAATGAGGTCCATGCCCCAGCGGGCCAAAGGCCACACAGGAGGGATAGGGAGCAAGCTTGCTGGAGGGCGGTGACTGCGGCGGCCCATCCATTGGCAACCCTGGCAGGTGCGGACAAGCTCTTCGGCGTCGGCAACGATAGTGGGCCAGTACACGCCTTGCCGGAGAGCTTTGCCTGCGAGGGCCCGTGGAGCTAAGTGACTTCCACACAGCCCCTCGTGTATCTCTCGGAGCATGGCAACGCCGTCCGAGTGCGAGACGCAACGAAGGAGTGGAGAACATACTCCGGATTTGTACAGAATTCCATTGATAACTTCGAATGACCTCGCGCGGAGTTGCAGGCGAGCTTGCTCTGGGCTGGGATGGATGTCGTCGCCGCCTGCGAGCGTGCGCAGGATGGGCTCGCGCCAATCGGCGCTGGCCGTACATAGTACTGGAGCCGGCCGTGGCGACGGTTCGAGCTCCTCCGGGGCGGCGGAGTTGGACGCCTCACTGCGAGGGGGTGCCGAAGGTTGAGCGAGTTCTTCGAAGAAAGCCCCTGGCGGTAGGGCTTGAGCGCCTGCCCCGGCCTTGGCGAGGGCATCTGCTTGGGCGTTGTCGCTGCGCGGGATGTTCTGGACGGATATACCCTTGAAGGATACTTCGAACTTGCGGATGGAGTCGAGGTAGGAAGCGAGGTCCGGGTGCTTTGCCCGGAAGCTCTTGTCGATGTGCCCGGCGACCACTTGGGAATCGGTCTTCACGACCACACGCGCGGCTCCCAACGCGAGCGCCTTGCGAAGTCTCAAGAGGACTCCTTCATACTCGGCGATATTATTGGTGGCTTTGAAGCTTAGCCGGGCGGAATATAGGGCCTGCTGACCGGACGGGGAGACGATGACTGCTCCGGCTCCAGTCCCGGAGGCCTGGTAAGCACTGTCCGCAAAGACGGTCCAAATCCCTTCGCCTGCGTTGGTGCCCGTAGGCTCTCGGGCCCGCGTCCACTCCGCGACGAAGTCGGCGAGGATCTGGGATTTTATGGTTGTCCGGGCGACGAAGGAGATCCCGAACGGGGCCAGTTCCACTGCCCATTTTCCAACGCGACCGGTGGCATCATTGTTTCTGAACATGTCGCCTAGCGGGTAGGCGGTTGGGATGATGATGTCGTGGGCCAAGAAATAGTGTCGGAGCTTCCGGGAGGCCATGACGAGGGCGTAAGCCACCTTCTCAAGCTCGGAATACCTGGCTTTGGCTTCGGCTAGAGCCTCGGAAATGAAGTAGACGGGACGTTGGATCAGCTTCCCGCCGATCTCCTCTTCTTGAACCAAGGCCGCGCTTGCTGCATTGCCGGAGGCGGCGAGGTAAACCAATAAAGGGCTACCGGCCCAGGGTGTGGCGAGGGCCACGAGGCCGGAGAGATAGTCCTTGATTTGCTGGAAACAATCCTGGCACTCGGGGGTCCATTCGAAATGCTTAGAACCTCGGAGTGCCTTGAAGATGGGCAAACTTCTTTCTGCCGACTTTGCGAGAAATCACCCAAGGGCGGCCAACCGCCCTGCCAGCTTCTACGCCTGCTTCAGGTTCTGGGGTGGCTCCATGTTCTGCAGTGCTTGAACTTGTGTATGACTGGCCTCGATGCCCTGGCTAGAAACGAGGTACCCAAGCAGCTTCCCTGCGCGTGCTCCGAAAACGCACTTGTCTGGATTAAGCCGGATTCCACACCGCCGGAGGTTGTCGAAGGTCTCAGCTATGTCGGACCCATGATGGCTTTTGGAGGCGCTTTTGATGACAATGTCGTCCATGTAGGCTTCCACATTGCGCCCCAGCTGATGACCTAGGGCTTTGGAGATTAGCCTTGAAAAGGTGGCGCCGGCATTACGGAGGCCGAAGGGCATCCGGAGATAACAGAGTACTCCGGCTGGAGTGACAAAACTAGTCTTCACTTGGTCTTCGGGCTTGAGCCAGATCTGGTGATATCCTGAATAGGCGTCGAGGAAACTGAGGAGTTCAGCTCCGGCTGTGGAATCGACGAGCTGGTCGATGCGAGGCAGGGGGTAGGGGTCACGGGGGCAAGCTTTATTCAAAGAAGTAAAGTCGATACACATGCGCCATTTGCCAGATGTTTTCTTCTAGACAAACACAGGGTTGGACAACCAATCGGTATGACTCACTTCCCGGATGACCCCTGCGCGGAGCAGCTTGTCGGTCTCTGCCTTGGTGAGCTCGGCCCGCTCGGCGGAGAGCCTCCGGAGCCCCTGGCGAACCGGCCGTGCCTTCGGATCAACGGCCAATGAGTGCTCGATGATCGAGCGGTCGACGCCAGGAATGTCTTCGTCAGACCATGCGAAGATGTCGAGGTTGCCGCAAATGATGGCTTCGAGCTGCGCTGATACTTCTGGCTCCAAGCCCCCTCCGAACTTGATCGGGTACTCTTTTCCTCCTCGGGTCAGCGTCTTGGTGATGATTTCCCCCTCTGGGAGGGGTTTGGCGGGGCGCCCCTTCTGCGCAGGATCTGTGCCTCCTGTGAGGCCGGCTTCGTCGGCACCTTCGCGGACACTGTGGACCTACTGCGGCTCCAGTGGCGCCGTATGGCCGTACTCGACCCGGCGGGCTGCGGCTTGGTCGCCCAGGATGGACAACACCCCTCCGGGAGTCGACATCTTGAGGCAGAGGTAGTTGTGGTGGGCGATGGCGCTGAAGCGGTTGAGTATCCCTCGCCCGAAGATGGCGTTGTAGGCGTAAGGAGCATCGACGACATCGAACAGGATCTCTTCGCGGCGCTGGAGGGGCGCGGTGCCGAAGGTCACCTCCAACAGGACCTGGCCCAGCGCATCGAGCGGGGGGCCCGCGAAGCCTTGGAGCGGGCGCGAAGCTGGCAACAGGTGCTTGCGTGATAAGCACAGTTGATCGAAGGCCTGCACGAAGATGATGTCAGTAGAACTCCCCCCGTCGACCAAAATGCGACGCACCTCGGCCCCGGCGATGTCCGCCGAAATGACGAGTGGATCGACGTGAGGGAACTTGACTCCGACGGCGTCTTCGGTGGTGAAGGTGATGGGGACATGAGACCACTCTGGGAGGATCGAGGGGCCGGACGTGCCGATATGCCCGACCTCCCGAACGTAGTCTCGACGCTGTCGCTTGGACAGAGCTCCAGGGCTCCTCCTCCGGTTATGGGAAGGACCACGCGCTTGCCGCAGTCCGGGGCGGCTTCGAGCTTGGGGGCCGGGACTCCGCCGAACTCCGCGACCGGGATCGCGGCTTCTGGCTCTTCCCGGCGCCTGACTACTTGGACCGGTTCTGGCCGAGGGGTAGGATTCCCTCGGTCGGAGGAGCCGCGACCGGCCTGGCGCTCGAGGTAGTCGCTGCGAAGGGCGAGTATGGTCCGGCAGGATTTGGTGTCGTGGCTCCGGTTCTCTCCGTGGACACTGCAGTAAAAGGTTCCTCTGGAAGGCGCTCAGGGTGGAGGCTTGGGTCCGGCCTGGCGACTCCCGCCGGGCGTATGCAGGTGCTTGGCAGGCACTTGAGGGGTGATACTAAGGACTTCCCCCCGAAAGTGTTTTCGGCTCCGCCGCGAGTCCTGATGGACGAGATCCTGCCGAGAGGGCTCCGGGCGGTGGAAGTCGGAAACGTGACGCACGCCCCGGCTGGGATCCGGAGGCGCTTCACATGTCCTAGCGCTCGGGGCCCGGACGGGGACTACCATCGCTTGCCGGTGTATCTGGCCCTCTTCGGACCGGGCGTACTCTTCAAAGTACGTCATGAGCTGCGCCACCGAAGAGATAGGCTTCTGGTGGAGCTTATCAAGGAGGCCTGGGTGGGTGACGCCCTCCCGGGCCGCATCAATGACGGAGGAAGCCGAGAGCCCCTTGATTTGGGCCTTTGTGTGCGCGAAGCGCTGGGAGTATTGCCGCAAGGTTTCTCCGGGCTGCTGCTTCACTTGGAAAAGACTCCCGATAGACATAGGGGCCACGAAGGTCCCTTGGAAGTTGTTGACGAATTTCTTTTTCAGCTACTCCCACGAGTGAATAGTCCCTGGTCGGAGGGACCAGAACCACCATAGGGCGATCCCCTCGAGCGCCAGGGGGAAGCATTTGGCCATGGTGTCCCGGCTCCCCCAGACGCTTCTATCGCCAGGGCGTACGAACGAGAGAACTCGCCGGGGTCGGAGTCCCCGGAATACTTAGGGAGCTTGGCGGCGCGAAAGTTCGAACCGAAGCGCACCCTCTGGAGATCCGGGTGTAGGGGAGAGTCCTCGTCGTAAGATGCGTTCTCCTCATCCGGAGGGTTCTCGTCATCGCTCAAGTCCGTGACCGCGGCTTTCGCGGCGCAGAAGGGCGCCGGAGGGGCCGGGGGCCGGAGCGACGCTTCTTGGCACCACAGAGCCAGCTCCGCCTTTAGCTTAGCGTTCTCGGCGGCCAAGGCATTAGCTTGGCTCCCGCTTCCTCCGGAAGTGGTGTCGGGATCCCGCGAGCAGACGTAGTCTGTCTGAAGGGACACTACTGGAGGTTCGCTCGGGGGACGCTGCTCCGGCGGCCCGCCCGGCGACTCGACCAGGATGGCGGAGGTCGGTTCGGGTAAGCCGTCGGCGCCCTGGGCTCCGGGCGTCTCTTCCTGCACCTGGGCGGGGTCCATCGGGGACGCTGCTCCATCGGGCGTGGTGGTGGGAGCTGGAGGGTTGGGGTCGACGGCTGAGGCAGGCTCGGCCCCGGCGGTACGAGCTGACCTGCGCAGGGGGACCGTGCTCGCCCCCTTCCGACTCGACATGCTTGGGTGGATGGGTGTAGAGGACGCTAGCTTTTCGGACTAGGATCCCGACGGACGGCGCCAACTGTTGGAACGACGGATCGAACCAGCAGGTTTTCTTAGTGGAAAATGAGAGTAGTGTATTCAATGCCCTGTTGAGCCTGCCTGTTACAACTGTAGTGGGGGGTATTTATAAGGCGCCCCGTTCAGAGGGCTAAGCGCCTCTAGACCGCCAACGGCTTCCTGACCAAACACCGGTCGGTAGTACAGACAAAATGGACGATACATAGTACAGACAAGAAGATTCGACTCTAACAGCGTATCAGCCATGTCGGATGCTTCCTGCGCCGCCCGACACGGCCCAGAGGATCACGATCCTGTCCCTCCGTACGATCGCCCAATCCTTTTCCCGCCAAAACTCCCTTCGGGTTTGCCGCTACGGATCGGAAGAGGACCCCCGGCCTCCTGCCACCGGAGGACAGCCTTCGGTGCCCCGCGCCGAAGGGCGACCTCCGACGTCTTCTTTCGGCGGGTGGCTTCTGATGTCTTCATACCGGAGGGCGGCCTCCAGCACCTTCTCCGGGAGGGCGGCCTCCGATCTCTTGCCTTCGGAAGGTAGCCCCTGGCGTTAGGCTTCGGGCCCTCCGACCGAGGGCCTCCCCCTTCGGCTTCCGGGATTATCTTCCCCCAACACACGGCACAAAATCTGTGTGCTTTGAATGTGGTGATCCAGGACACTACATCGCCGACTGCCCCAAGCGCAATGGTCACAAGAAGGGCAGCGGTGGTGGCTTCCATGACTCCGACAAGCACGACAGCTCTTCCTTCAACAAGGGCAAGCCGAAGACCAGATTCTTCAAGAAGGCCCTGAAGGACTACCGGCGAGAGAACAAGAAGTGCAACAAGGCCTTCTTCGCCGAGATGGAGAAGAGCTACTCCAAGCGGTCCACGTCTTCTTCCTCTTCATCGAGCTCAAGCGATGAGGAAATCGTCATCAGGAAGGAGAAGGACAAGGTTGATCCGGCGGGTCTCTGCTTCATGGCTTTCGGGGACAGACCGAAGAGCCGCTCACACCAGCGCTGAAGATCCTGCAAGAGCTTCTGTTCAATGGCTCTTGGGGATAAGGAAGAAAAGAGCTCCTCCGATGACTCCGACGATGACGACAACGAAAATGTATCATCCTATGAACGCGAAATCGTTGATTTACTTGAGAGCAATCATCAGGAGTTAAAATATCGAGAAACACTGCTTAGGAGGGCCAAGAAGAGGATAGATGAGTTAGAGAGTGAGCTTGCCATAGCCAACGACAGAATTGAGAGTCTATCTTCTTCCCCTTGCTTGGGTCATACAGTGAGTGTCCGAAGTGTGAGGCGCTTCTGTGTGACCTATCGACTCTGAAGTCCAGGTACATAGAAAGGGTTGATGAGAGGGACGCTTTGGCCACTGAGCTTGAAAGCGCTCAGCTGGAGCTAAAAGATGCTCAAGCCATTGTCGTCGCACCCTATGTTGATTGCCCATCTCATCTAGCTGTCTTAGCTGAGCTGAAAGCCAAGGGCAATGAGCATTTGGGGGATTTGGAGAGAGTGAGAGCTGAGCTAGCACAGACTAGGCTAGAGCTTGAGACACTGTCAGTTCCACCCACTGTCTGTGAGAATTGTTTGTCTCTTAGAATGGAATTGATCAAGCTGAAAGCCGAAAAATCTGTTCAAGTAGAGAGTGAGTGTGAGACCTACTTGTCTCAGGTGGAGGTTCTAGCTTCCTTGAGAGAGGAGCTAGCTGATTCTCAGAATGAGAACTTTTACCTCCGTTCTATCCTGAGTTGGATCAGTGACAGAGAGCCACAACTCGGCATGATGATCTAGCAGTTTAAAAGGCAGGATTGGTTTGGGGTAGGTTACACCTACACCAAGGCTGACTTTGAGGGTGCCATTAGCCGGGCAGTGGAGTGGAGTAAAATGACTCCTGAGCAGAGATACCCCAAAACTCACTCCACTGAGTCTTTCCAGGCTGGTCAGCCCAAGGATGGAGTGATCCATGAGGCACCAAAATGTCCACCCAGGAAACCTATCTGGGTTCCAAAGCCCAAACACCTCCACACTTCTCTAGACTCTCTTCCTGGACCCTCTCAGCCCAAGAAGACAACATCGATCACCACTAAGCCCAAGAATCCTAAGCCTCAACCACATCCCAAGAAGCCCACCTATCATTGTGAGTATTGTCAGAGAGAAGGGCATCTTGCGGAGTTTTGCTTCAGGCGAAAACAGGTTGAGAAAGCTGAGAGAGCTCGAGGTGGTCAGGAGCATTTCTACCAGCAGGGTGGTAGACTGCATGTTCCTCGACGAGGGGAGAGGCTAGAGGCCAGGCCGCGTCATGTAGGTGGTGGTAGAGGAGACGGTTTTCATGCCCGTGCTCTAGATGGTGGTGTCCGTTCTGGCAGAGCTCCAGGCCGTTTTGGCTATGGTCCTGGACCTCGTGGCCGAGGCTTTAGGCAGAACCGAGGACCGTGCTTTGAGCCGTGTTTTGGTCCAGTCTCTCAAAATGATTTCTGCTTTCCGTCTTTTGAGCAGATGGCTCGACACTGGTTTAGCTCTTTTGCTAAACCTAGTGCTGGACCATTTGCTCCCACTTACAGCCACTGATTGTGCAGGATAGGGGACTGGAGGACGTTTGGATCATGGACTCAGGATGCTCTCGCCACATGACAGGACATCGCAGATGGTTCTCCAGTCTCACTCCCTCGAGCTCCAAAGAATACATCACCTTCGGGAACAGTGGTCAAGGGAAAGTAAGTGGCATTGTCTCAATTCGCATTTCAGATCATTTCTCTTTGAATAATGTTGCCATGGTTAAAAATTTGAACTTTAACTTGATTTCTGTTTCGCAACTTGTTGAGGATGGTTTGGAAGTGGGTTTTAAGAAGGGCAATTCTTCTGTGTTTGATTCTAGAGGGTCTTTGATTTGCCAGATTTTACCATTTGGTAAAGTTTTTCGAATTGACTTCTCTAGTTCTTTTGGCCCTTCTCGCTGTTTGATTGCTGGATCTTCTTCTGAGCTCTAGAAGTGGCATAGGAGGTTAGGTCATTTGAGCTTTGATCTGCTAGTCAGGTTAAGCTCTATGGATGTTGGAACAATTGCGTTAGTTCCAGCAGGTTTTTCTGTGGTGGAGTATGATGTGGATAATGAACCTCGATGGGTTCCCTCAGAGGGAGAAGGGGTTTATACTGGTTCGGGCCTCCCCTAGGGGATAATAGCCCTACGTCCAGTTTATGGTGGATTGGGCATGGTGTGCCTTAGTGTGGAGAAGAGAACTACAGGGTCTCATGGCCCCCTGGGGTTGTTTTTTGCTACAAGGGCTTGGCCCTGCTTATATAGGCACGCAGGCCAAAGGAAAAGACTGGGATGCCCCCTATGAGCCTCAGGCTCATAGGGGCAGAGAGGGGAAAAGGAGCTAGCTACAATACAAAAGGTGCCAGACAACTTTACAGCCTTACTGGCGTGTCAGGCTGCGCCAGGCTTTGACCAGCTAAACGACATACCAGGGGCGGGGGGCCCCCGGTATGGACTTGGCTCCGGAGGGCGGCCTCCGGACTTGGCTCTGGAGGGTGGCCTCCGGACTTGGCTCCGGAGGGCAACCTCCGAACTGGGCTCCCGGAGGGCGGCCTCCGGGCTTGGCTCTCGGAGGGTGGCCTCCGGACTTGGCTCCGGAGGGCGACCTCCGAACTGGGCTCCCGGAGGGCGGCCTCCGGGCTTGGCTCTCGGAGGATGGCCTCCGGACTTGGCTCCGGAGGGCGACCTCCGAACTGGGCTCCCGGAGGGCGGCCTCCGGACTTGGCTCTCGGAGGGTGGCCTCTGGACTTGGCTCCGGAGGGCGACCTCCGAACTGGGCTCCCGGAGGGCGGCCTCCGGACTTGACTTCGGAGGATGGCCTCCGGACTTGGCTCCGGAGGGTGACCTCCGGCCTCCGGCGCCCGGAGGGTGGCCTCCGGCGGCCTGCGCCCGGGCCTGAATTGGGGGCTCCGGGCCGGACCTCCTGGTCTAGGGGCTCCCGGAGCTACGGGCCCCGAAAGGCACCTTGGGACCTGGAAACAACACTTAGAGAAAACAGGCTCCGACAGTACCTGGTTCTGGGCCGAAGGCTATCGGAGGCTGACGTCATTTGGCCCCTGTTTAAGGGAAATATATTCCCCCAACAGTAGCCCCTCGCGTGTAGGTCTTCGGAACGAAGGGGTGCACGCGCCCTTAGGACAAATGACTTGAAAACACTTCGGAGGAAACGTACCTCCGGAGCCAGGACCGAAGAAGACCTCGATTCCTGGGGGTAATAAATGCTCGTGCCAGAGCGGCCTCGGGGAGCCCGAACGGCTCCGCAACGGTCAGAAAAGTTACCGTATCTTGCTTGGGCTTGATTTGCTTTCGCCGGAGGCCCATCTGGCGGTGGGCTCGGCCCATAACGGTTGGAATTCTTACCGCGCCTATAAATAGAGACTTACCGCGTGCGGCTCCGGCACACTTTCATTCACTTCTTTCTTACCGCCTTACCACCTTCGCTCTCCTCTTCCTCCTAGCCTCACAGAGCGACCTTCGCTAGCTTCTAGCCCTTCGCCATCCTTTAGCCCTTCGATCCGAAGTCTGATCAGAATGCCGAAGAAGGCAGTGGCGAAGCTCCCGGTTTTGGGCTCGAGCTCGGGCTCCGCCCAAGTGCAGGCGGCGGCAGCAGCGGCCGCGGCAACGAAGCCCGCAGCTAGGCGACTGGGGCCGAGGGACCTTCGGACGCCCTCCGACAGGTTCGAGCAGACCCTGGAGATGAGGGCTTCGATCTCTACGGAGGAGTCGGTCCGGAGAGCCTGCGAGGGGAAGATTGCAGCGAAAATCCAGTTAAGGGTCCCAGAGAAGTCGGAGGCCGTACCGAAGCCCCGTGCTGACGAAGTGGTGGTGTTTGAAGCCTTCTTCGAGGCCGGCCTCGGACTGCCTGCGGTGGGGATGCTGAGCGAAGTCCTCAAGGCCTACAACCTTGAGCTCCCTCAGCTTTCGCCCAACGCAGTGGCGAGGCTAGCTGTTTTTGAGTGGGCCATGAGGGCCGAAGGCTGCGAGGGCCGCGCAGACGTCTTCGTTGCTCTTCATGACGCCAACTGCCAGCCGAAGCCCAGGGAGGGGACGGACCGCGTCAAGAGGGTGCTGGCCTTCGGCAGCGCCAACTTCCAGCTCCGGAAGGAGTTCCAGGACGCCTTCCCTGCGAGGGCTGTGAACAACAAGTGGTATTCGAGATGGGATCAAGAGTGGTTCTACGCCTCCGTCGGCGCGAACTCTCCCCTTCGGAGTACCAACGCCCACATCCTGTACCGACGCGAAGGGGTGGTGACGACCAGCGAAGGCCTTCTTCACTCGAGGATCTCGCTGCTCCGAAGGGTGGCGGTGAAGATGAGCATGAGGGACCTTGCGGAGGAGTTCATCACCCTTCGGCTCAGCCCCCTCGCACGCTCTTGGCCGGAGGGTCTCTTCCAAGCTTCGGGTCGAGGTGAACTCAGCGAGCTGGCCTTCGACCGCTTCTGTAAGTCTTCGCGCTCTTCTTGCTTTTAATACTTAGAATACTTTGCTCCTAACTTCAACCTTTTCGTGTAGCCGACCTCGACATGAGGACCCCGGAGGAGGCCATCGCGGCGGCGGACCGAGTTGTTGGGACTCCGACCCCCGAGGAGCAGAACCAGCGCCTTGCCCTGGTGGGGTCCTGGGAGCGCTGGAACAGAGTATGGACCGCGCTTGGCCTCGGAGGGCTCCCCGCTCTGCCGGACTTCGCCCACCTGGCTGCCTCGTCGGCCGGAGCCAAGAGGAAGAGGGGGGACGAGGACGAAGCAGACGCCTCGGGGGAGGCTGCGGCGAAGCCCGCAGCTACTCTGACCCCCAAGAAGGCCGCGAAGCCCCTGGCGGCGAGGGCTTCGGAGGAGGAGGCCGATGCGCGCACTCCTACTGCCACGGAGGCCACGGATGCCCCGGCGGAACCAACTTCGGGTGCGAAGGCGGATGCGCCAGCTTCGCAGCGAGGGAGCTGGAGGACACACTTAGCCCCTGGTTCCTTCCAGGAGATCTCTGATGATGGTAAACCCTTTTCTTTTCGCATGCTTCTCTTCAATATGCAGGTTTTGACTTGGCTTTTGCAGAGGACGAAGATGATGCGAGGCCCACTGTGGCGAAGCCGGCAGGCGAAGGTGGATCGAAGTCCGCCGAAGCGAAGCCGGCGGAGGCTTCGAGCAGCAGCAGCAGCGGCAGCGGCAGCGGCAGCGGCAGTGAGTCGGAGTCCGAGAGCACTTCGTCTGACAGCGAGGGCGGCGGAGACCGTGCGGACCCTCGAGGCGAAGAAGATGTTGACGTGGTGGGCCTGAGCCCCGCCTCGCCGAAGCCTGCGGAGACCACCGTGGCGGTGATTCATCCCTTCAAGCCGAGGGGAGGTGTGATGGCGGCGGCGATCCTCGGCTTCCGCGAGGCCTGCGCTTCTGCGGAGGAGGGGGACTTGGTGGCCCAGCTTAGCCACCGAGATCCCACGGAGCTCTTCGTTAGCTCGAACGAAGTCCTCATGCGGGTGAGCGGAGCCCCTTGCAGCTTCGAACTGTACTTTGCCCCTTGGTTAATACTTAAGGTTTCTTGAATTCCTGCAGGCCTTCGCACTGAACGCGGCAGCTTCGACTGCTGCTGACCGGCGGATGGAGCGTCTCGCGGAAGAGAAGGAGGCCCTTCGCCTCGAGGTCTTGGAGGAAGCCGAGAAGCGGAGGCGGGCCGAGGCTTCGGCTGCTGAGGCGAAGGAAGCCTTGGCCTCGGAGACGACTCGGCTCCGCGCGGAGCTCCAAGCTTCGAAGGACGCCGAGGCCCGTCAGGCGAAGGAGAACGAGGAGCTCCGCCAGCGGGCTCAGGATCTTGAGAGCTTCGTCGTGGCTAATCTTGGCGAGGCCACCCAGAGCCTGACCGAGGTCCTTGAGAAGATAGGGACCGAGTGCCGGACTCCGGATTTTGGCGATCAGGACCCGATTGGGGACCGCGCCAACTTCTTGAAGACTGCAGCCTCGGTAGCGGACGAAGCGTTGAAGGGCTTCGCTCTTATGGCCGGTCGCGTCGCGGGCCAAGGGGTGTTGCATCTACTCCATGCCGCGGGGTGTGACCACCTTCGGGCTGCGACCTCTGTGACCCCAGTGGCCTTCGGGGGTCTGCACTTGGTGACGCCTCCGGGCGAAGTCCGAGGGGCCTGGCGGCGGCTACAGGAACCTTGGAAGGAGCAAGGCTGCGAGGCAGTCCTTGACCTCATGAAGGCCCTTCGACAACGCCGGTTCAAGGGGCCCGTCGACTCGGACAAGCCTTCGACCTCGACGACTCCGCCTCCGAAGGTGTAGATCTCCTTAGGCTTTCTTGTAATACCTAGCTGTAGGCTTTGTAAAAACTTATCAGTTTATTAATATGAATGCGGGGGTTTTTTATACCTGCCCAGGCTCAGCCTTCGAGCATAGACCTCGAAGTCCTCGAGGACTCTGAAGGGCTTCGACAACTGTGGGCGATTCTTGAAGTAGCTAGGTCCGAAGGCCCCCCTCGGTTTAAGCTTCCGAGGGGGCCTAGGGGCGAAGCCATCTCCGAAATAGCTCAGGACTTGCTAGCCGCTGTGAAGGCGGAGCCCCTTCAGAACCCCTTACCTTTGCCTTCGCGAACGGTGTTAGCGAGGGACGAAGCCCTAGATTTTTCTGCCTTCGACACGACCCCGCCTGCTTCGCGAACTTGGAGCAACCTGCAAAGCGGAAGTCGAAGCCTGTGGGCTTCGGAGCCTGGACGGGCCGGTCGAGGGAGAGCGGGCTCCGACGAGGCAACGTCCAGCCGAGGTGGCCCTGGCCGAAGAAGGGGCAAGCGAGGGTCGGGGGCTCGCACACGGTTCTTCTTAGGCTTAGATACAGATTATACGTAGTTTGGTTTCCGAAGTATGTTTGTAACACACTTCTCAACATACAATGAATTGAGCTTGTTATCTTCGCACACTTTGTCTGTATGCTTCGTGTTGTTTGGCTTCGAACGTTTTAGCTTGCTACGCTCGTACTGTTCATTACACTCGCACACCTCGCATACATTCTTCCCCCCTTTTGCTCGTGGCAGTTAGGGGTTTAACCGTTGCTGGTGCGGGCAAAAAATAAACATGCGAAGGGGTGCGCCTTTTTGGCGGCTTCGGATATTTGGTTTTGTGCCGAACGAAGGCCTCTTACGGGCTCCGAATGCATCAATTTGGTGCGAAGCAAGGCTTCCGCATACCCAATTTGAGCGAAGCATGCTTCGGCATGCCGGGATTTGGATGCTGTGCGTGAGCGGGGCTCTGAAACGCACTTAAATTATGGCGAAGTATGACTTCGAGACGCTTAGGCGTATAGTATATGAGCACGCGAAGCCAGGCTTCAGAGCGTGTTTAGATAATGAAGCAAGGCTTCAGAACTTGGTCCTGTAATGAGAAGGATATTTGGTGTGGATTCACCGAACCTGTGATAGTGTGAGCCACCTTCGACTCTGAGCCACCTTCGACTCTGGGTCACCTTCGACCCTGGGATGCTTCGGGTGCGGAACCCGGAATCCCTGGGATGCTTCGGGCGCGGAGCCCGGAATCCCTGGACGCGTCGGGCCAGTGGCCCGGAGTCCTTTTAGCCCACTGCTACGGGCCCGGGGGCACTGTGTAGCCTTCGGAGGGGTACTCCGGGTTTTATAAAGCGAAGCAAGGCTTCGGTTTTAAATAAGGCGAAGCGTGGCTTCGGGTTTAAGTAAGGCGAAGCATGGCTTCGGTTTTTAAGTAAAGCGAAGCATGGCTTCGGTTTTAAGTAAAGCGAAGCATGGCTTCGGTTTTTAAGTAAAGCGAAGCATGGCTTCGGTTTTTAAGTAAAGCGAAGCATGGCTTCGGTTTTTAAACAAGGCGAAGCGTGGCTTCGGTTTTTAAACAAGGCGAAGCGTGGCTTCGGTTTTTAAGTAAAGCGAGGCAAGACTTCGAGCTTATGTTAATGTAACTGCGGATTGGTGCATCGGAGTAAGGCTTCGGGCGGTACTTACCTTGTAGCCCTCGGGCTCCGATGACCTTTGAAACGTGGAGCGGAGCCCTTGCCGGAGAGTGGGCTCCGGTATGCGAAGGATGGAGGAAGGCGAAGGTGGCCTTCGATCTGCCCTCGAAGCCCCTTGCCGGAGGGTGCGCGAAGCGAGAAAGCCTCGATGCTCCCCCCTCGGGCGCACTTCGGGTTGCAGGCAGTGGTAGAGAACTTAGCTTCTAGGACTAAGTTCCCCACGGACGGCGCCAACTGTTGGAACAATTGCGTTAGTTCCAGCAGGTTTTTCTGTGGTGGAGTATGATGTGGATAATGAACCTCGATGGGTTCCCTCAGAGGGAGAAGGGGTTTATACTGGTTCGGGCCTCCCCTAGGGATAATAGCCCTACGTCCAGTTTATGGTGGATTGGGCATGGTGTGCCTTAGTGTGGAGAAGAGAACTACAGGGTCTCATGGCCCCCTGGGGTTGTTTTTTGCTACAAGGGCTTGGCCCTGCTTATATAGGCACGCAGGCCAAAGGAAAAGACTGGGATGCCCCCTATGAGCCTCAGGCTCATAGGGGCAGAGAGGGGAAAAGGAGCTAGCTACAATACAAAAGGTGCTAGACAACTTTACAGCCTTACTGGCGTGTCAGGCTGCGCCAGGCTTTGACCAGCTAAACGACATACCAGGGGCGGGGGGCCCCCGGTATGGACTTGGCTCCGGAGAGCGGCCTCCGGACTTGGCTCCGGAGGGTGGCCTCCGGGCTGGGCTCTCGGAGGGTGGCCTCCGGACTTGGCTCCGGAGGGCGACCTCCGAACTGGGCTCCCGGAGGGCGGCCTCCGGGCTTGGCTCTCGGAGGGTGGCCTCCGGACTTGGCTCCGGAGGGCGACCTCCGAACTGGGCTCCCGGAGGACGGCCTCCGGGCTTGGCTCTCGGAGGATGGCCTCCGGACTTGGCTCCGGAGGGCGACCTCCGAACTGGGCTCCCGGAGGGCGGCCTCCGGACTTGGCTCTCGGAGGGTGGCCTCCGGACTTGGCTCCGGAGGGCGACCTCCGAACTGGGCTCCCGGAGGGTGGCCTCCGGACTTGACTTCGGAGGATGGCCTCCGGACTTGGCTCCGGAGGGTGACCTCCGGCCTCCGGCGCCCGGAGGGTGGCCTCCGGCGGCCTGCGCCCGGGCCTGAATTGGGGGCTTCGGGCCGGACCTCCTGGTCTAGGGGCTCCCGGAGCTACGGGCCCCGAAAGGCACCTTGGGACCTGGAAACAACACTTAGAGAAAACAGGCTCCGACAGTACCTGGTTCTAGGCCGAAGGCTGTCGGAGGCTGACGTCATTTGGCCCCTGTTTAAGGGAAATATATTCCCCCAACAATGGACCTCATCCGAGGATTGCCCAAGCTTAAAATGGAGAAAAATCTTGTTGGAGGAAAATATTCCATCTTCGGGATTATCGCAGTAACAAGACAAAGACAAAAAATCAAGTCAAAAGATTCCAACATGTACTTTCAGATGTACGTTGAAGGCAGTTCGAAGTATGAAGACGGACCCCGGTTCGGAGTATATCTTCGAACATGGACTCTTCCGAGATCTTCTTTGCCAGCTAAGATAGAAGACTTATCTTCTTTCTCATTAGATTAGTCTTTTACCATTTTAGCCCTATTAAGGGTACCGAATAGTTTCCACTATGTCGGTTGTAATAGAGGGGTAAAAAGGTCTTTTCCTTAATGTTTGGGCCTATAAATACCCCCCGTTTTACTCTGTAATAGGGACCGAATACAAGTTATTCAATACACACTTTCGAACTATTTCTAGCAATTATCCTTTTGGAGGCTTGAAATAGTTTGCTTCGCAAACACTTCGTTTGTTAGTTTCTATTCTTTAGAAACCTGTTAGCGTAATCTTTTATGCCAACAGTTGGCGCCGTCTGTGGGGAACTTAGTCCAAGAAACTTCGTTCTCTACCGAGTTTTCAAACCATGCCTCCTAAGCGGAGTTCAGCTGGTAATCCTACTCGGAGGTCTCCTCGGACCTTCGGATCTAGATCCTCAGATACAGTTGAGGTTGGCGGACCTTCGACTTTTCCTCCACCTCAAACCACGGAAGGGATACCCCTTCCCCGAGTATACGGAGTTCCTCCGCCAACTCCATCTATACTTCGACCTGACGGAGTCCCTCTTCCACCTCAAGTTCCACTCCAAACCGATCCCTATAGTTCTCGAGACCCGGAAGATCCTTCCGGAAGAGATGAAGATAGACTTGGTGATATGGCTGCTCAGATGGCCAGTCTCCAAGCCGAAGTAGCGAGATGGCGGCAAGAAGCTGCAAATAGGTTTCGCTCTCAAGCCATCCCAGTTATTCCCGAAGTGCCTGAAGACGACGAACCTATCTATCCAGAAGCCCTGGAGAACGCCTCCTTCGATACTGAGTCTCCGCTGCATCCTAAACTGCAAAAAGATCGCTTCGACCCGAAGTTTAAGACTTCGAAGCTTTGCAAGTATGCCGGAGATGAAGATCCTAGAGAATTTGTTCGATCTTATGCTTTGGCGATTGAAGCCAGTGGAGGAGTGCGGGACACTATGGCAAAATGTTTCCTCCTGGCTCTTCAAGGAGTGGCTTTGCGATGGTTCTGGTCTTTAAAACCAGGATCAATCAATTCATGGGGGCAGTTGAAGAAAAGTTTGTGAGTAATTTCCAGGGCACCTTCATGCCTCCGATGTCAACGGGAAGTCTTTTCTAGGTGAAGCAGCTCCCTGGAGAAACCTTAAGACAATACTTCAAGCGCTTCGCTCATACGAAGTCGCAAATTCGAGGGTTGTCTAAATCTTCGGTAGTTGACGCAGCTCGAGAGGGAGTCACTCATCCAAGCCTACTTGATAAACTTCACAAAAAAAGCATATCTTTCGTTTCTCAGCTGATGTCCTATTTTGAAGAATATGCAAGGTCAGAAGAGGGCTGACTTCGGAGAACTGCAGCTACTCCATCCATACTGCAAGAAGTAAAATTGGAAGTGAAAACTTCGGCACAGCCGCAAGGACCCATCTTCGAAGCTCAACATGATAGAAGAAGAGGGCAAAAGCATCCTCGTTCAGAAGTTCTGAACATTGCACCTCTGCAAAAGTTTGCCTAGAGAGCTCCACAGCCTTCGGGAAGTAAAACCAGCAGTTGGAGGCCTCCAGGGAAATCGGCCGGAAAAGGCCAAACTTTCTTCTGTTGTATTCATGGTGAAAACCGAAGTCACGCAACTGACGCGTGCAAAGCTATACTTACTCTGAGAGGAGAGTATTTAGAGAGAACTTCGGGTTGAGGTACTACTGACCGAGTTCAAGCTGAAGTGCGTCTAGAGCCTGTCCAGGCTGTGGCGCGAATTGAGAACTTCGATCCAGCAAGGCGCCCTCCGGTGGTCAATGTTATGCCACCTCCGAAGCAGGAAGAAGGGCAAGATCGAGGAAAAAGAGTAGTCCTCCCAATCTCCGGAGGAGGGACTCTCAGAAGCATGTCAAGAGGCACAGAAGAGAGTATGTTAGAGAAGTGGGGCATATTGGAACCTCTTCATCTGCAGCTGCTAAGCCTGAATGGTCCCATGTACCAATATCTTTTTCTGCGGAGGATGCAGCTGGCATTAAATTTCCTCATGCAGACCCACTTGTCATTACTGCCGACATTGCAGGAACTGAGGTTCGAAGAGTGCTAATTGACGGAGGGAGTTTGGCAGACATTATTTTTATTCAAGCCTTCGATCAACTATGTATCTCCAGAAAGCACCTTCTTCCAGCGGCTCGTCCTTTGCAAGGCTTCGCAGGACCTCCGCTTGATGCCCTCGGCCAAATTGGCCTGGAAGTTACCTTCGGAGAAGGGCTGTTAGCCAGGACAGAGGAAGTAATCTTCGACGTTGTGGATGCTCTATATGCATATAATGTCATCTTTGGAAGAGGCATGTTAAATCAGTTCGGAGCTGTGGCGCACCACAATTACTTGTGTATGAAGATGCCCACACAAGCGGGAGTGCTCACTATCTTCGGAGATCAAGCTACCGCCCGAAGAGCGGAGTATGGTCATGGCCCCCCTCTTGATCCAAGACAAGTGAATAGTGTGCAAGATAATTGTTGGCGTAAAAGCTACACCAACAGGTTCTCTGTACTCAAGAACGAACAGACAAGGAGTCTGAACTTTAAGGGCTACTTCGAACCTCCGAATTGGATAATAGCTCGAGTAGTCCGAATGAATGTAAATGAACAACTTGTTCTGCTCCCCCTTTTACAAGGTACAATGGGGGGTATTTATAGGGGAAAAAACATAAGGAAAAGGCCTATTTGCCCCTATATTACAACCGCCATAGTGGAAACTATTCCATAATATACACAGGGTTATACATGGTAAAGTACTGCAAGGTAGATGGATAAACGGGACATCCAATCAATCATGTCCTTCGGCTTCGAAGTCTCCATCCTCCCTTCGGAGGGTTCTCCAGGGCTTCGCGCCGTGACGCCCTCCGATCACGGCGACGCATACTTCGAACAACAACTCGCCAGCTTCGGGGTCTTTATCAGCCTTCGAAAGGTTTACACCTTAAGCCTAGAGAGTGGAATAATTTCCCCCAACAGTAGCCCCTCGAACACGTCTTCCTGTATTAAACTTGTTTAGAAAGAAGGCAGTATTCGGAAGGAATATTTTAAGTTTCCGAGGCTTAAGGAGGAGTGAGAGATGCTGAGACTTAGCCGAAGATTTTGAGCTTAACGCATTCGAGCCTTCCCCTTCGGGTTCCAGATAAAGTGGGAACGCGTACTGGCAAAAGGATGGCTTCGGAGTGCGAACGTCGTGGGGTGCCGTTAAAAGTAGTCGTTACAGCGCAAGTAGTCGTTACTCTCTGCAGAAAAGGTAACGGTCGATTTTACAGCGGTTGTGCGCCGTTCCGATTACCAGGCCCACGCGTCAGTGGCGGAAGCCGAACCTGCAATGTGAACCCCATCGAAGAGTAGTACTGGTCGTGCGGTTATAAAAGGGAGAGATAGAAATCAACCGAGATTTTTTACCGCATTCATCACCTGCGATTCACCTTTCTCCCCATCTTCCAGCCTCTTTGAACACTTGAGCGCGATGGCGAGAACTAGCCACACCACCCCATCGGCGGCCAATACTTTGGCGCAGAGGCAGGCGTGGGCTGCATCGGCAGCAGCGGCAATGGCGGGGGCTCCGAGTGGTGCCTGGCCGAAGAATCCTCGGGCGCTCCGTCCGCCCTCCAAGAAGAAAATTGCTCAAAGCTTCATCATCGGCCAATCCTCGAGCACCGCTGAGTCCATAGAAGAAGCAGTGGAAGGAAAGCTGGGAGCTGGAATGAGGACCCGAGTTCCTGGGACAGAGTCAACTCCACGACCGCGGAGCGGAGAGGTGGTGGTCTTCGAAGCGGGTCTGGGACTGCCAGTTGTGGATTTCTTGGCAGAGGTGTTGGACTTGTTCCACATAACCCTGCCTCAGTTGTCCCCCAATGCGATTGTCCGCTTGGCTGTCTTCGAATGGGCGCTCCGGGCGGAGGGATGCGAAGGCCGCTCCGAAATCTTCGCGGCGACCCACGAGGCCATCTGCCAACCGAAGCCTCAAGACGGGCCAGGGGACTCTAAAGTGACGATAGCCTTCGGCAGCGTCAACTTCCAGCTGCGGAGGGAGCACGCCCTCCACTTCCCTGCAAAAGCCATAAACGATAGGTGGTACACGAACTGGATACTTCGGTGGTTCTATGCCGAAGTCGGAGAGGACTCCCCCCTCTCTGGTCCTCTCTAGGAGATCTGGTTCCGGAAGGAGGCGGACATCTCTCCGAACCGTAGCTTGCTCACGACGAGGCTAGGGTTGCTTGCTTCAGTGGCCCGTCGCATGAGCATGCGTGACCTGGCCGAGGAGTTCGTCGGTCTTCGGATCCCTCCCCTCGGAGCCAACTGGCCAATCGTAATCCCACAAGCCTCAGAGGGGGACCTCCAAAACTTAGGTACACCTTCTTCTCGCTGCAGCATACTACATGAACAAGTTAATTATACTCACACTTCTATACCTCTTTCTTTCAGCGGCGCCTCTGGCATTGGCTCCGGAAGACATAGTTCGGGCCACCGAACGAATTCTCGGAGCCCCTTCGGTGGCCGAGAGGCAGAGAAGGCTAGAGTTGGTGGGGAGCTGCGAGCGATCCAACAGAGTGTGGAGAGCTCTCGGCATGGAGCCTCCGCAACTTCCTGACTTCGCCCCAACTGGAGCGGCTGGCCGCAAAAGGAAGGCTACGGCCAAGCCCTCCAAGAAAGCCGGCAAGCAGCCGCTTCAGAAGAAGGCAGCGAAGCAACCTCCGCATTTGGCGCCTGCTTTGTCTGCTTCGTCGCAGGGTGCGCAGAGCCCATCCTCCGAAGGGGTAGAAGACTCTGATGGCGAGACGGCGGCGGCCTTCGAAGCCTACCTCCTGGCTGACGAAGATATGGGGGAAGTCCCCCCTAACACCTCCGCCAGGGAGGAGGTTAGCGCGACTCCAACTGCTCCTCCCGCGCCCGCCGTCGTGCAAGTGGAGTCAGACTCTACTCCCGACTTGCCCACACCCGAGGCGGTCCCTGCGGAGGTCATGACTCCGACGGAGAATACCGAGGGCAGGACTTCGGGGGATGACTTCGCCAACATCCTCCAGATGTATGAAGTCTTGGAGGATCCAGCAATCCTTCCCCATGAAACTCTCAGAGGTTCTTTTCTGAAGCTCCTCCTTTTTTAGTCAATACTCGCCTGCTGTCTGAAAAAACATGCTCATTAATTTTGCTATTAAAATAGGTACCTCTTCGGGTATTGATGCTTCGGTGGCGCCCGAAGTCCCTGCATCTTCGGAGACGGCTATTCGAGCGGACCCTTCCGCGCCTCTGGGGGCTCCGAGCCTGGTGGCAGAGAACGTGTCTTTCGGGGCGGACGACGTGCTCACCGGGACGGAGTTGGCCCCTGTCGCAGCCACCTCGACCACCGAGGTCGCCTCCAACAATGTGGTTAAGGTCAAAGAGGTGGTGGCCGGGGGTCGGAGTGCTCCTGCTTCTCCCCCCTTCTTGCCGGGGAGGGGTAAGAGCATTTCTAGCCTCGGTCTTCTTCCTGGCCAGGCCGCACCCTCCGTTGGAAATTCAGAGGATGAGGCCGCAGCGGATGACGCCCAAGCTCTGTCTTGGCTTCCTCTGCTGGCTCCTTTCCTGGAGCACCGGAGCGGCCTTCGAAGACTCATGGAGCCCCTGGCTGAGAGAAGCCAGGACATTGCTAATTCGGAGTTGATCTCCGTCTTGAGCGAGGCCAGGGCTTCGACACTCAATACGGCCCTCGAAAGGGCTGCCCTTCAGGTATGAAAAAGACACCATAGTTGCTTCGCATTAGCGGTCATAACTTCTTTAGTGCTTACCTAGTTCTCTTTGCAGCAATTTGCCCTTGCTAGAGCGGCAGCGACTTCCAAGGAGGTCAAAGTTAATCGACTTAACCAGAAGGTCACTACCCTCCAGACGACCCTCAACGACTCCACCGGGAGATCCCTCAAATTGGAGGAAGAAGCTTTGGAGGAAAGGAAGGCTAGGGCAGCATCTGACGAAGCCCTCGGAGCCCTCCGTTTGTCGGCCCAGTGAGGAGCCATGCTGAATAGCGTGGGCCTCATGGCTCTAGAAGTGATGAGTCATTGTCAACGATAGTCAACGAGGACTGAAGAGAAGAAGAGATCTGCTGTTTCATGGGCCGCGTGTGACTCAGGTACACGGGCAGCGAGCGACTGTCGGGCAGAGGAGGCTGCGAAGTCGGGCTGGCCCAATCCGGGTGCATGGGCCAGAAGCAGTAGAAGACCCACTAGGCTGTTGACCAGGACTGACTCAGGTACACGGGCGGTGAGCGATTGCCGGGCTGAGAGTGCTGCGGAGTCGGGCCGGCCCAATCCGGGTACCTGGTGCAAAGCTGGTGGAGGCTTTGTCAGTTTCGGCGTAAAACTGACAACCGTTGATTCTGTATCCGACTGTCCAGAAGAGAAGCCGTAGTCGCTACGAAAACTTAGCTTCCGGATAAGTCATCTGTAACTCTAGGCCCACAGTCAGTCTGTCGTGTCTGTAAAAATACCTAAGGGCAGTAGAGTCTTTTTCTTTATTTTTGAGTCTGTAAAAACCCTAAGGGGCAGGTAGAATATTCCTAGTGTTGGGCTGCCTATAAATAGGACCCCAACCCCTAGGGTTTGGACTACCCTTTTTGCTGAAATTGAATACCACTCTTTTGGGTCATTTTGCCTCTCACGTTTTCTCTCTCATCTCCTGTTCCTTGCGTGCGCCGCCAGGGAGTCCTCCCACTGTTTTTCTTGCCTTGCTTTTAATGTTGCAGTAAATGCTCTACTTCTGTGTGTGCTGCTTCTGTAAGGTTTTTAATGACTCGATTTCACCTTCAGAGCAAGTTTCTCTGTGATTTTTGAGCCCTGGTAGGCTTCGGCTGATGTGAAGAAGCTTCTGTTCTTCACAGCAGAGTACTAGTTCTTGCGTTTTGCAAGTAGTACTCCACTGTAGCTACAGTACCTCTGCGCCAGCTTTTTACTTTTACTGTGCTACTTTTCGATCGGGTTGATAGGTCTGAAATCGCTTTTTTGACTGTGTCTGGCGAAGCCCCTTCTCTGTTCGAAGCCCCTCAGCTCCGTGAGGCAGGCTTCGATCGAACATCGTTAAAGGGTTCGCTCAGACTTCGAACCTAGGTCTTTGTGTCCTGTGTCGCTTGCTTCGAAGTATTTTCTGAACGGACAGCATCGCATACTTCGAACGTCAGTGCGAAGGTACTCCGGCCCTAGCTGTTCGAAGTTCTCACTTCGTTAAGTTTCGGAGTTAACTTCGAAGCTTGCCTTTTCTCTTAGCTTCGCATTGATTTCTTAGTAGCGTGTCATTCTTCGTCTTCGTTTTCGGAGCTTGCTCTTTTCGAAGGTAGAAGTTTGGCTTCAGACTTGATTTTCTGTCACGTGACAGACTTCGCTCCTTCGTTCGAAGGTTGTCTGTTTGTGGGTTCGAAGCTTTGTGCTCGAAGTTTCGTGTTCGAAGGTTTTGCTTCGAGGCTTTCGGTTCGAAGCTGTGTGCGAAGTCTTGTCTTCGAAGTGCATACTCCGAAGCAGGCTCCGGCACTGTTTTACTTCGCTCCGAAGCTCGTGAGTCGAAGCTGTGTGCGAAGTCTTGTCTTCGAAGTGTATACTTCGAACCAAGCTCTGGCACTGTTTTACTTCGCTCCGAAGCTCGTGAGTCGAAGCTGTGTGCGAAGTCTTGTCTTCGAAGTGTATACTTCGAACCAAGCTCTGGCACTGTTTTACTTCGCTCCGAAGTACACTTCGCATCTTGCCACCTCGAACTAGGCTAGACCGTGACTCCTTCGGCATCTCGGACAGACTCCGTCACCAACCTCCGAAGCAGACCTCGGCGTGCGAAGGGGGCTTCGCCAAGACCCGAACAGGAGACAACTTTGGACAGTAACTTCTCTTTTCACTTTATACATACTTAGATCATTTCTTTGAGAAGTATAGGCCTGTTACAACTTGTTTATCTACCTAGTTGCACCACTTTAGTTTTACACTGTATATCATCAGTTGCTTCTAGGTTAGAAACCTTTAGACTTAGGCCTACTGTCTACTTTCTGCTGCATAGTATTTTGAGGTGCGTTGGGTATTGGGAACAGGCCATAGATTCGAAAGAATTTTTAAGGCGCCCATTCACCCCCCCTCTGGTCGCTACTTTCGGTCCTACAAGTGGTATCAGAGCGAGGTTAGGGTTTTTCCATACCTTAACCGGTTCTAAACCCCAGTAGTGACTATGACGTCTCCAGGCAAGGTCCGTCCTTGGAAGCCTATGGCTATAATTATTGGAAGACTCGCATGCGAGCCTATCTCATGAGCCAGGGTTCGGACATATGGGACATTGTGTTCACACCACGTTTGTCATTCTGCCAGTTACTGAGCAAGGTACTGCTGGTATCATTGCTCAGCATCTGAGCAACAGTAAGGCTGTGAACATTTTATTTTCTGGTTTAGGTCCCACTGAATTTGAGCGAGTGAGTCATCTCTCCACTGCGAGAGAGATCTGGGCTACCCTCAAAGCACACCATGAGGGAACAGCACAGGTCAAGGCTCGGCTCTATCAGACCTACCGGCGTGAATATGAGAACTTCACACAGAAGCCGGGTGAATCTGTTGAAGCCTTGTTTGGTCGCTTTCAGTCGATCATTAACAAGCTTCGGGACAACAAGGTTGAGGGTGCTCAGTTAGTCTCAGATCATGAGCAGGCGCTCAAGGTTCTTCATACCTTGGACCCAAAGATCTGGGAGATCAAGGTATCATCTATCGTTGAGAGCACTTCTTACGATACCTTGACCATTTCTGAGTTATTTAGCAAGCTAAAGGCCACTGAGGTAGATATCCAGTTGAGATCAAATCTCACTGGCTCTGGATCAAAATCCCTGGCCCTTGCTACACCTTCTGTTGATCCCTCTGCTGTGAGTTGTGCTGGGTTCTCCTTGATGTCTATCACTGAGGACCAGCTTGAGTTGTTGGGAGATGATGATTTGTGTCTCTTTAACAACCGGGTGCGTCGTGTCTATGATAAAAGAATGTTCAAAAGACACGGCACAAAATCCGGATGCTTGAATGTGGTGATCCAGGACACTTCATCGCCGACTGCCCCAAGCGCAATGGATACAAGAAGGGCACCGGTAGCAGCTTCCACGACTCCGGCAAGCATGAGAGCCCCTCCTTCACCAAGGGCAAGCCGAAGACACGGTTCTTCAAGAAGGCCCTGAAGGACTACCGGCGAGAGAACAAGAAGCGCGACAAGGCCTTCTTCGCCGAGATGGAGAAAAGCTACTCCAAGAGATCCACGTCTTCTTCCTCTTCATCGAGCTCAAGTGATGAGGAGATTGCCATCAAGAAGGGGAAGGACAAGGATGATCCGGCGGGCCTCTGCTTCATGGCCTTCGGAGACAAGCCGAAGAGCCGCACACACCAGCGCCGAAGATCCCGCAAGAGCTTCTGCTCCATGGCTCTTGGGGATAGAGAAGAAAAGAGCTCCTCCGACGACTCCGACGACGACGATAGCAAGGTATCGTCTTATGAGCGTGAAATTGTAGATTTACTTGAGAGCAATCGTCAGGAGTTGAAGTATCGGGAGAAACTGCTTAGGGGGGCTAAGAAAAGAATAGACGAGCTAGAAAGTGAGCTTGCCGTGGCCAACGGTAGGATTGAGAGTCTATCCTCTTCCCCTTGCTTGGGTGTTAGCAGTGAGTGCCCGAAGTGTGAGGTGCTTCTGTGTGACCTGTCGACTCTAAAGTCCAGGTACACAGAAAGGGTTGATGAGAGGGACGCTTTGGCCACTGAGCTTGAAAGCGCTCAG
The DNA here is from genome assembly GCA_019279435.1 of Zizania palustris. Lineage (NCBI taxonomy): Eukaryota > Viridiplantae > Streptophyta > Magnoliopsida > Poales > Poaceae > Zizania > Zizania palustris. The sequence continues at coordinate 42,445,130 of JAAALK010000282.1, read as the reverse complement.
CAGGAGCTGAAAGATGCTCACGCCACTGTCGTCGCTCCCTGTGTTGATTGCCCATCTCATCTAGCTGCCTTAGCTGAGCTGAAATCCAAGGGCGATGAGCATTTGGGTGATGTTGAGAGGTTGAGAGCTGAGCTTGCGCAGACTAGGCTAGAGCTTGAGACACTGTCAGTTCCACCCACTGTTTGTGAGAACTGCCTGTCTCTTAGAATGGAGTTAATTAAGCTAAAAGCCGGAAGTCTGTCCAAGTAGAGAATGAGTGTGAGACCTGCTTGTCTCAGGTGGAGGTTCTAGCTTCCTTGAGAGAGGAGCTAGCAGATTCTCAGAATGAGAACTTTACCTCCGTTCTATCCTGAGTTTGGATCAGTGCCAGAGAGCCAAAGCTTGGCATGATGATCCAGCAGTTCAAGAGGAAGGATGGGTTTGGAGTAGGTTACACCTACACCAAGGCTGACTTTGAGAGTGCCCTCAGCCGGGCAGTGGAGTGGAGTAAAATGACTCCAGAGCAGAGGTATCCCAGACTCACTCCACTGAGACCTCTCAGGCTTGTCAGCCCAAGGATGGATGATCCATGAACCAACCAAAGCTCCACCCAAGAAGCCTATCTGGGTTCTAAGCCCAAACACCTCCACTCTTCTCTAGACTCTCTTCCTGGACCCTCTAAGCCCAAGAAGACCACACCAAACAATACCAAGCCAAGATCCCAAGCCTC